>CM053028.1:249014293-249016793 GCA_028564925.1 Lithobates sylvaticus | reverse complement strand
CGGTCATGCAATTTTGTAACCAAACGAAATTTGCGTCCTTTTCTTCCCACAAATAGAGCTTTCTTTTGATGGTATTTGATTGCCTCTGTGATTTTTATTTTTTGCGATATAAACGGAAAAAGAGCGAAAATTTTGAAAAAAAAAGAGATTTTCTACTTTTTGTTATAAAAAAAAATCTAATAAACTCAATTTTAGTCAAACATTTGGGCCAAAATGAATTCAGCCACATGTCTTTAGTAAAAAAAATGCCAATAAGCGTATATTTATTGGTTTGCGCAAAAGTTATAGCGTCTACAAACTAGAGTACATTTTCTGGAATTTACACCGCTTTTAATTTATGACTGCCTATTTCATTTCTTGAGGTGCTAAAATGGCAGAGAAGTACAAAACCCCCCCAAATGACCCCATTTTGGAAAGTAGACACCCCCAAGCTATTTGCTGAGAGGCATGTTGAGCCCATTGAATATTTTTTTTTTTAGTCCCAAGTGATTGAATAAAGACAAAAATAAAAAAGATTTTTTTTTTTTTTTTTCAAAAAGTTGTCACTAAATGATATATTGCTCACACATGCCATGGTTATATGTGGAGATGCACCCCAAAATACATTTTGCTGCTTCTCCCGAGTATGGGGATACCACATGTGTGGGACTTTTTGGGAGCCTAGCCGCGCACGGGGCCACGAAACCCAATCAACGCCTTCAGGGTTTCTAAGGGTGCAAATCTTTGATTTCACTCCTCACTACCTATCACAGTTTTGAAGGCCATAAAATGCCAAAATAGCACAAAACCCCCCCAAATGACCCCATTTTGGAAAGTAGACACCCCAAGCTATTTGCTGAGAGGCATGTTGAGTACATGGAATATTTTATATTTTGCCACAAGTTGCGGGAATATTACAAACTTTTTTTTTTTGCCCAAAGTTGTCACTAAATGATATATTGCCCACACATGCCATGGGCATATGTGGAATTACACCCCAAAATACATTCTGCTGCTTCTCCTGAGTACGGGGATACCACATGTGTGGGACTTTTTTGGAGCCTATCCGCATACGGGACCCCGAAAACCAAGCACCGCCTTCAGGATTTCTAAGGGCATAAATTTTTGATTTCACTCCTCACTACCTATCACTACCTATCACAGTTTTGAAGGCCATAAAATGCCAAGATGGCACAAAACCCCCCAAATGACCCCATTTTGGAAAGTAGACACCCCAAGCTATTTGCTGAGAGGCATGTTGAGCCCATTGAATATTTTTTTTTTTAGTCCCAAGTGATTGAATAAAGACAAAAAAAAAAAAAAAAAAAAATTTATTCAAAAAGTTGTCACTAAATGATATATTGCTCACACATGCCATGGTTATATGTATAATTGCACCCCAAAATACATTTTGCCACTTCTCCTGAGTACGGGGATACCACATGTGTGGGACTTTTTGGGAGCCTAGCCGCGCACGGGGCCACGAAACCCAATCAACGCCTTCAGGGTTTCTAAGGGTGCAAATCTTTGATTTCACTCCTCACTACCTATCACAGTTTCGAAGGCCATAAAATGCCAAAATTGCACAAAACCCCCCAAAATGACCCCATTTTGGAAAGTAGACACCCCAAGCTATTTGCTGAGAGGCATGTTGAGTACATGGAATATTTTATATTTTGCCACAAGTTGCGGGAATATTACAAACTTTTTTTTTTTTTTGCCCAAAGTTGTCACTAAATGATATATTGCCCACACATGCCATGGGCATATGTGGAATTACACCCCAAAATACATTCTGCTGCTTCTCCTGAGTACGGGGATACCACATGTGTGGGACTTTTTGGGAGCCTATCTGCATACGGGACCCCGAAAACCAAGCAACGCTTTCAGGATTTCTAAGGGCATACATTTTTGATTTCACTCCTCACTACCTATCACTACCTATCACAGTTTTGAAGACCATAAAATGCCAAGATGGCACAAAACCCCCCCCAAATGACCCCATTTTGGAAAGTAGACACCCCCAAGCTATTTGCTGAGAGGCATGTTGAGCCCGTTGAATATTTTTTTTTTAGTCCCAAGTGATTGAATAAAGACAAAAAAAATAAATAAAAAAAATTTATTCAAAAAGTTGTCACTAAATGATATATTGCTCACACATGCCATGGTTATATGTGGAATTGCACCCCAAAATACATTTTGCTGCTTCTCCTGAGTATGGGGATACCACATGTGTGGGACTTTTTGGGAGCCTAGCCGCGTACGGGGCCCCGAAACCCAAGCACCGCCTTCAGGATTTCTAAGGGTGCAAATTTTTGATTTCACTCCTCACTACCTATCACAGTTTCGAAGGCCATAAAATGCCAAAGTAGCACAAAACCCCCCCAAATGACCCCATTTTGGAAAGTAGACACCCCAAGCTATTTGTTGAGAGGCATGGTGAGTATTTTACAGCTCTCATGTGTTTTTGAAAATGAAGAAAGTAAAGAAAAAAAATTTTTTTTTTTCTTTTTTCAATTTT
>CM053028.1:248954293-249009293 GCA_028564925.1 Lithobates sylvaticus | reverse complement strand
TTTTAGATCCAAGGAGTTTCTGAAAGTGTATGTACATAGAGAGTGGGTGTATGTAGACAGCTGTACACATGGATAAATACACAAGTCTAAAGAGGTAAAAGTATTGTAAGCTATTTCATTGTTTCTTTTTTCCTGCACCATGCATTTCTTCCTTCAGTCTGTAATGAGGAAGAAAATGGGGGGATAAATGTAAGAATGACAGTTTTTTAAACTAATCATACTAACCTTTGTAATTCTAACCAAGTTTGTGCCAACACTGTCTTTCTTTGATGGAATTTGAATCTGCAAGCAGCAGTCTGGCAAAGGACGTTCCCATCCCAGATGCTAAGAACCTTTTTGACAATGGTTCCAGGTATTACACCCCAGATGGTAAGCCACGCACAGGTTATGTAGTGACCACAGTCCTGATGTCTGGGATATTGTTATATGAGGTTTGTTTGGAGGTCAACCAAAACCAGAGTTGTACTTTCTTCATTAGCTGTGGCTTACATTCTGAGCTAATGGGTTAGGTGCAATCACTGTAACATGAACTTTAAAAGGTCCACCACAGGGTTCACAATCACCTCCTGGACCCTGACACAATAACCGGTTTACATTCTTTCCAACCAGGTGATTGGGTCATTGTAAAGAAGCTAGAGGGATGAGACCACACCAGCCACTGCAAGAAGTGGCTCAACCACACTAAAGAATGAGCAGTATCTTTGTTTATTTATATTTTTTTGTTTAGTAAATCTTAGCAAGGGTAACAATTTAAAGCATCCCAACTTATTGTTTAAAATGTATTCTCTGACTAACTAAGAAAGCGAACAGGACCAATCGCTGGGTCTACTCTGAATCTCCACCGAGCTTTAGTCCCCAGGGATGACGACACTACATGCTATTTATGATGTTAATATTAGTATGAGGAGTTTTGACAAACTAGTAAAGACTCCAGAAACTTGTCAAAGGAATTTAACAATACATTTCTAGAGGGTAAAATTAGTTATAATTTTAACAATAGCTCTGGTTCTTGCCAGCTTTGGCATCGGGATAACTAGTTAGTTATGCAAGTGTGCTTCAACTTTACTTTGGTATTAATGCGGCTCTACAGCTTATAAGGTAATTCCCCAATGCAAGAAGTTCATGCGTGCTGGTGAAACTCGTCCCAGCATCTTATGTCATGGCCGATCGTGAGGATCTGATGGCGCGAGAGCAGGTAAGAATGGCAGGGACAGCTGGAAGGGAATTGCTTGTACACGGTGGGGGCTTGAGCTTATGAAACGATTGAACAATTTCTCATCCATTGAGGACGGGATGTTTCATGTAACTGTTGAAGCTACAAGGAAGGAATTTTCCACAGTCCAAGGGGGGTTTCTGGGAATTCCTAAGTAAAGATTGTTATACCTGGATCGAGGATACTGGTGACAAATTTCAGGCCCATATGGATAAGGTTCAGATCCCTGAAAGGCAAAGCCAAAGCTATAGCTAGTGCAGGTTGGTTAATTTTTTTATTTTGCAGCGGATCATGGTTATAGGAAGTAGGGGTATATTTACTCATGTCATTTTTGTTTCTATTCCTTCTATATGACGTGATGAGGTGCTCCTGTTGCCTAATTGGACATGTGACCAGAGCCCGAGCAGATGACCACATCTTCCTCAATGAGACGCCCCAAAGCCCAACCCATGTACAAGACACAGGGGAACCCAGACCGATGGTCGACTACTACAGCTCACCATGTCATCTCTCCTAAAGAACAGAGTCTACATGTCAAGCCGTGTTTTCCTTTTTATGGACTGTAAGGACTGATTCGTTTTCAGGTGTAAGAAGAAGATCAAGTTTCATCGAGGGACACATGGGATCATATGACAAAGAGGAGGAACTGTAAAATAAGATAAATAAAAATAAAAAATAAAATAAAATAAGGTATATAGCTGCTTATTCTTTAAAAAAAAAAACATACATTGGGGCACATAATTTACAATAACAGAGGGGATTGTAGCACAAACACTCGGTGGCTTAGAAACCACTTTAAGTATTTTTACCTTAATGCATTCTCTGTGCTAAGGTAAAAAAAAAAAAAACCTTCCATGGTCGGCTTCCCCCTCACAAAGAATAGACTCTCACAGCCTGACTCATGATCCAGCCCGCACGAGTGCCCCCACTGCTATGGGGGCACTCAGCGAAGAGGAGGAGCCTGAACCACCAGCAGGGGACATGTTTGTTCTAAAAAAAAAAAAAATACATATATATATATATATATATATATATATATATATATATATATATATATAATCTTTGCACTGAGCAAAATTATAAACGCAACATTTTTGTGTTTGCCACTATTTATCATGAGGTGAGATCTACGACTTTTTTCTATGTACACAAAAGGCCTATTTCTCTCAAATATTATTTAGTGAGCACCTCTCACAGGTGTGGCATATCAAGATACTGATTAGACAGCATGATTATAGCACAGGTGTGCCTTAGGCTGGCCACAATAAAAGGCCACTCTAAAATGTGCAGTTTTATCACACTGCACAATGCCACAGATGTCGCAAGTTTTGAGGGAGCATGCAATTGGCATGCTGACTGCAGGAATGTCCACCAGAGTTGTTGCCCTTGAATTGAATATTAATTTCTCTACCATAAGCCATCTCCATAGGCGGTTCAGAGAATTTGGCAGTACATCCAACCGGCCTCACAACCGCAGACCACGTGTAACTACACCAGCCCATGACCTCAACATCCAGCATCTTCACCCCCAAGATTGTCTGAGACCAGCCACCCGGACAGCTGCTGCAACAATCGGTTTGCATAACCAAACTGTCAGAAACCATCTGAGGGAAGCTCATCTGCATGCTCGTCGTTCTCATTGGGGTCTCGACCTGATTGCAGTTTGTTGTCGCAACTAACTTGAGTGGGCAAATGCACACATTCAATGGCGTCTGGCACTTTGTAGAGGTGTACGCTTCACAAATGAAGTACAGGGCAGATGGCAGACAGTGTGTATAGCGTTGTGTGGGTGAGCAGTTAGCTGATGTCAACGTTGTGGATCGAGTGGCCCATGGTGGCGGTGGAGTTATGGTATGGGCAGGATTATGCTATGGACAAAAAACACGGGTGTATTTTATTGATGGCATTTTGAATGCACAGAGATCCTGATGAGATCCTGAGGCCCATTGTTGTGCCATTCATCCACGACCATCACCTCATGTTGCAGCATAATACACAGCCCCATGTTGCAAGGATCTGTACACAATTCCTGGAAGCTGAAAACATTCTAGTTCTCGCATTGGCCAGCATACTCACCAGATCTGTCACCCATTGAGCATGTTTGGGATGCTTTGGATCGGCGTATACAGCATGTTCCAGTTCCTGCCAATATCCAGCAACTTCGCACAGCTGTTGAAGAGGAATGGACCAACATTCCACAGGCCACAATCAACAACCTGATCAACTCTATGCGAAAAAGATGTGCTGCACTGCGTAAGGCAAATGGTGGTCACACCAGATACTGACTGGTTTTCGGACTCCCCCGACCCCCAATACAGTAAAACTGCACATTTTAGAGTGGCCTTTTATTGTGGCCAGCCTAAGGCACACCTGTGCAATAATCATGCTGTCTAATCAGCACCATGATGTGCCACGCCTGTGAGGTGGATGGATTATCTCGGCAAAGGAGAAGTGCTCACTGAAGCCCCATACACACGCGCGGACAATCCGTGGACCAGGTCCGTCGGACCATGTCCGTCATACTTTGTCTGATGTTGGTTTTGCGTACACACGATCGGACAAAGTTGTCGGAAAATCCGATCATTCTGAACGTGGTGACGTTTGTTGCCTACGACGGGACTACGTAGAGGCTAGTAGCCAATAGCTTTGGTCTTGTAATGTGATCTGAGCATGCGTAGCACTTTGTCCGGTCGGACAAGCGTACACACGCTCGGATTTGGTGTGATCGGACCGGGTTGACGGGAAATCTTTCCAGCAGGAGATAAGACTTTGTCCGACGGACAAACCGACGAACACTGTCCGATGGTGCATACACACGGTCTGATTTTTCAACAACCTTGTCCGATCGGACCAAATTGATGAAAAAGTCCGACCGTGTGTATGGGGCTTAACACAGATTTAGACAGATTTGTAAACAATATTTGAGAGAAATAGGCCTTTTGTGTACATAGAAAAGGTCATAGATCTTTGAGTTCAGCTCATGATAATAGGGGCAAACACAAAAGTGTTGCGTTTATCATTTTGCTCAGTGTGTATGTATATGTGTGTATGTATATGTGTGTAATATATATATACCGTATATACTCGAGTATAAGCCGAGATTTTCAGCCCTTTTTTTAGGGCTGAAAGTCCCCTTCTCGGCTTATACTCGAGTCAGTGCGGTCTGCCTACATGAACAGCTTGTCATGTAGACAGACGGCACTGTTCAAAAGCCGCCCCGCCTCCTCCCGCCCATCCGTGATAGGCGGACACTAATTTTCCCAGCAGTACAGTGTTCCGCCTATCACGGATGTTCTGTCATTCTCCTCTCATGGACGAGGATGAGAGAATATCCGTGATAGGCGGAACACTGCACATGACTGCTGGGAAAACCGAGTGTTCCTCCTATCACGGACGAGGAGGAGGAGGAGGCGTGGCTTTCAAACCTGCAATGGCGCCCGGCGCCTCAGCGTGTACGCTGATCGGCAGGACAACCGGACAGCGACCCCCGAGGGACACCGCACACCGGACAGCGGCCCCCGAGGGACACCGGACAGCGGCCCCCGAGGGACACCGGACAGCGGCCCCCGAGGGACACCGGACAGCGGCCCCCGAGGGACACCGGACAGCGGCCCCCGAGGGACACGGGACAGCGGGACACCGGACAGCGGCCCCGAGGGACACGGGACAGCGGGACACCGGACAGCGGCCCCCGAGGGACACCGGACAGCGGCCCCCGAGGGACACGGGACAGCGGGACACCGGATCGATCGGCACAGGTAGGCTGCACTGGGGACACGGGGGGTTGTATAGGACACAGGGGACATGTAGATGGGCATTTGCTGACACTCTTTTCCACTTACAGTAGCTGCTCCATTTTCCCCCCTCGGCTAATACACGGGTCATTAACTTTTCCCAGTTTCTTTGTGGTAAATCAGGGGCCTCGGCTTATATTCGGGACTGCCTATACTCAAGTATATACGGTATAAACTTTATAATCAGTTTAAGCAGAAGATGTTGGCTTTATTGTAAAATGGTTGTAAACCTTCCTGAGAAAAATAAAAATAAAAAACACCCTGCAAGATAAAGGCATAATGAGCTAGTATGCATACTAGCTCGTTATGAACTAATTAATTACCCGAGAACGAAGCCCCCGCAGCCATCCTCACCTCCCACTCCGGCCGGCAACATCTATCCCTGAGGTTACTTCCGGGTATCGTGGCTCCGGCGCTGTCATTGGCCGGAGTCGCTACGACGTCACTCCCGCGCATGCGCGGGAGCCGCAGGGACCGACACAGTACAACTGAAGCACCGGCACGTACGCGCCATTGCTTCAGTAGGCTTAAGTGCGCATGTGCCACATGATGTCGGCACATGCAGATACAGGGATAAACCTGCACGGTTTAGGAGATAACCTAGTGCAGCTACAGGTAAGCCTAATTATAGGCTATCCTGTAGTTTAAAGTGGTTGTAAATGGTTTACAACCACTTTAATACTGTATGTGTGTCTTTTATTGTGGTTCTTGTAGGTGTAATGCATCAGAGTCTGGTATTTAAGGATAGCAGAACTACAGCCAAGATCATTATTCTATTGGATTCATAACCCAGCACAGTCATGCATATTTTAAACATTTTGTAACCGAAACCCTGTGCTAATTGGGTAAGATGCAACAGCCAGCCTATTTCATCCAATTGGAGTGGGTAGCAACTCTCTTTGGTAAAAAATTTAGATTTTCAATTACATCTTGGTCATATCTGAGGGGTCCCTTCTATTACATCCAACCCCAGAGGCAGGAGAAATATATTTTTTTCTCAAAGTTTATCCATTTTATTGTGACACTGTTTGCTTATGTGTTACTTTGTAATTTCAGTTTTTTGTAATCTTTTTTATGAAATGCCTGTCTAGGGAAATTAAATATAAAATGAACAAGCTAGTTTTTGATGAATTCTCAACTCCTAAAGAGAGTTGTTTCGTATTATAGTTAGAAAGTGTTAACCTCATGGGTGGGTAAGAAATGCATAAGGCCCCTTTCACACCGGGGCGTTTTTCATGCGGTGCAGCGCTAAAAATAGCGCCTGTTCACCGCATGAAAAAATCCGGCCCCTTTAACTCCAGTGTGAAAGCCGGCGGGCTTTCACACTGGAGCGGTGCGCTAGCAGGATGACAAAAAAGTCCTGCTAGCAGCATCTTTGGAGCGGTATAGGAGCGGTGTGTTCACCGCTCCTATACCGCTTCTTCCCATTGATTAGAATGGGACACCGCGGTAAAACCGCGGCAATACCGCCGCAAAGCGCCGCTACGGTGGCGCTCTGCGGGGGGTGTTTAACCCTTTTTTGGCCGCTCGCGGGGGGTAAAACCGCACCGCGAGCGGCCGAATACCGCGGTTAAAACGACGGTAAAGCAGCGCTAAATATAGCGCTGCTTTACCGTCACCGCGGCTCCCCGCCCCGGTGTGAAAGGGGCCTAAGAGATGGGAGATAAGGGGGTACCTCATCCCAATTAACCAAGTAACCATTTTTTTTAAAAAGATTTTTGTCAGTACCCCAAAGACGGTGCACATTATTATAAAAAACAATAGTTTATTAGAAAGTACATATAAAAAACACTGTATTAAAAACACATCAAATCTACCAAATTTTAAAAGCCCCCCTAATATATAGCTGCCAAAATGTATGTAAAAAGCTGTAAAAGAGGAATTTGGGCCTCTACTTTTATTTACAACTTCCACTTTACCAGCTGGAATATTTATTAAGATACTTCTGTGATATACTGTATACATACAGTACATCCATTTTCACAGCTATTTGGAGGATTTGATATGTGTTTTAATATGTACAGTACAGTGCCTTGAAAAAGTATTCATACCCCTTGAAATTTTCCACATTCTGTCATGTTGCAACCAAAAACGTAAATGTTTTTCATTGGGACTTGTGATGGACCAACACAAAGTGGCACATGATTGTGAAGTGGAAGGAAAAAGATAAATGGTTTTCAACATTTTTTACACATAACTATCTGAAAAGTGTGGTGTGCCTTTCTATTCAGTCAATACTTTGTAGAACCACCTTCCACTGCAATTACAGGTGCAAGTCTTTTTGGGTATGTCTCTACCAGTTTTGCACATCTAGAGAGTGACATTTTCGACCCATTCTTTGCAAAACGGCTCAAGCTCTGTCAGATTGGATGGAGAGCATCTGTGAACAGCAATTTTCAAGTCTTTCCACAGATTCTCAATTGGATTTAGGCCTGAACTTTGACTGGGCCATTCTAACACATGAATATGCTTTGATCCAAACCATTCTATTGTAGCTCTGGCTATATGTTTAGGGTCGTTGTCCTGCTGGAAGGTGAACCTCTGCCCCAGTCTCAAGTCTTTTGCTGACTCCAACAGGTTTTCTTCTAACATTGTCTGTATTTGTCTCCATCCATCTTCCCATCAACTCTGACCAGCTTCCTTGTCCCTGCTGAAGAAAAGCATCCCCACAACATGATGCTGCCACCACTATGTTTCATGTCTTTGTAGATTTTCAGTTGTGCCATACTCCTTCCATTTTCGGATGATGAATTGAACAGTGCTCTGTGAGATGTTCAAAGTTCGGTATATTTTTTTTTTTATAACCTAACCCCGTTTAAACTTCTCCACAACTTTATCCATGACCTGTCTGGTGTGTTCCTTGGCCTTCATGATGCTGTTTGTTCACTAAGGTTCTCTAACAAACCTCTGAGGGCTTCACAGAACAGCGGTATTTATACTGAGATTAATGTACACACAGGTGGACTTTATTTAGTAATTAGCTGACTTCTGAAGGCAATTGGTTCCACTAGATTTTAGTTAGGGGTATCAGAGTAAAGGGGCTTGAATACAAATGCCCGCCACACTTTTCAGATATTTATTTGTAAAAAAATTTGAAAGCCATTTATCACTTTCCTTCAACTTCACAATTATATGCCGCTTTGTGTTGGTCCATCACATAAAATTCCAATAAAATACATTCACGTTTTTGTTTGTAACGTGACAAAACATTTAAAAAATTTTAAGGGGTATGAATACTTTTTCAAGGCACTGTACTTTCTTATAATTTATTGTTTTTTTTTGTGAAAATAAAAAACACCCTGCAAGATAAAGGCATAATGAGCTAGTATGCATAATAATGGGTACTGATAAAGTCCTTTCAAAAAATTTCCCTTTTTTGGAGTTTTATAGCTATTGTATTATAAAGTATTCATATACTTGCTAATACAGGTTGGGACTGAACTTTGCCTATTCAGTTGATTGTCCAAACATTGGAATTTTTGCTCGTTCATGAGTCGAAAATCATGTATAGCAGCAGGTGCCAGCACTCGTCACATTCTTAGCAACTGGTAAGGTCACCCAGCCCCATTCATTCAGAGACTCTAATTTTCAGTAAGCACTAGCCACCCTCTCAACCACCATCCTTCTATATCCCCCCTGCCTGCAGACCTCCACAACCAGCAGGTTAGGGTGGAGGGGAAGGGACCCTTGTCCTTGTCAACAAGAGGACAGGGTGTTTTGACCCCTGGAAAGGTTTTTTCCCCATGTTGAGGGAATGTGGACTGGTATGGTTCAATGGGGGGTCACATGCTCGCTCTTCCCCCCAGCCTGCCAGGCTGCATGCTCTGGTAAGGGTCTGGTATAGATTTTGAGGGAATCATAACACTGTTTTTTTTTGTTTTTATGTGTCCCCCATTAATATTCATATCAGACTTTCATCCTGGATAAAGGGTCTGGAACAGATGTAAGGAATCCCCAGCTGCTTCGTTCACAAACCGATAGAAGCAGCCGGGAGCTGTCATTTACCAACAATCTAAACTGCATTTTTTTTTTCTTTGTAAACGTCAGTTTTTCTTTAGTATGTTGTATACATCATACAGATGTGCCTTTTCACATGTAGGTCAAGGGCACCCTCAAGGCCTAGTATTTAAAGAAATTTCTAATTTTGAATGTTTCAATTTAAAATGGTTCTCCCTGCCAAACTGAATTTTATTTTTATTTTTTTCCGCCGAAGCAGTGCCTACCCCCCCCCCCCCCCATGCTATTTGTTTGAAAATAGCCATCACTATTTCTTAATATTCAGCTCCCTTTGACTTCTGTGGGGTTTGGATTCAGTATCCGGACTTTAATACTGTTCCTTAAACCTACCTGGAGCCAAACTCAGGTTCATTGTTGTACACACGGCCCGATGCCGCCCCACATTCGGCTCATGTGTATTAGGCTTTAGTGAGAGTAGCGTGTAAGCAGGTTCACCTAAGGACAAGATAAAGTGGACACTCATGTCCCTAGAGGCTGCCAGAGGTATTTGCCTATACACAGGGAATGGTGTTATCATGGAACTCTCCATAAAGTGCGACACCTCTCCCTCTTTAAATGTTCTCTTGATTAGCTCACAGTTGTCTTGTCACCATAATGATTCCAGGCTCCCCACTCTTCACATCAGCTTGTTAGTTTGCTGTGCAGCATTTCTGAGTCGGTGCCACATAGCCTGCACTGAACTCCACCAGCCATTATTTATCACTAGTCTCTGTGACAACAACATTTTTATTCTTACTCCACTCATAATTCAACTTCTGTTCTCTCCTCCACTCCAGCATTACATTGCTTGATCTCCAGGAAGCTCAAGACCATGCTTTAATCCCCAAGGTCTCTCTCACCTTCTTCAATGACTTCCAGGTCAGGTCCCTAGGATACCATGTAATACGGTCAGACCCCAAATTGTGGTGTCAGCCACTAGGGAGGGAATTAAAAGCACCTTAATTCCTTCACTATATGGGACCTCTGTCACCCAGCTTCTTGGCTGGCTGGTTGCTTTCTTACAATTAGACACGTGTACTGCATCTTCTCCTAACAATGCCTCTCCCCTTGGTGTGACCATGTTATGCAATACGCCATGCATGTACTCCTTTAGGCTGGATTCACACCTAGGCAGATTTGCACTACAGAACGTGTTCCATATGAAACCATGTTAAATGGACTGTAGTGCAAATCTGCAAAATGCAAAATAAGCACTAAAACTGCATAGGTGTGAATTCAGCCTCACTGTGTCTTGAATAACTTCAGACCAGGCAAAAATGGATTAATGATAGAACTGTCTTTACTGAGGGCATTCTTCAATTATAGCTGAGTTTTCTTTTACAGTTCCAAAAGACATCAAGGCGACATTCAGTAAATCACTCTAACCCTGGTGCCCCTTGGTTTCCCTGCCCGTTATTCAGTCCATACCTTTTTTTGAGTTTAAGCACAGATTTACATCTCTTGCGTGTGTGTGATCTGCGAACGCTTGTGTGCCAGTCTGCTGGAGAAAAGAGTGTACTGTCTAAGGGTGTCATGACCATGGTTTCTCATAAGCCTGTAATTTGTGAATGATGGCAGCGTGGATATTGGTTAGAGAAGGGCCGAACACCCTCCTGTTAGGTTCGCAGCAGAACTCCCATTAAAGTCTATGGGAAAAAAACAGGAAAAGAGTGCCCATTTTGCAAGTAATTGGCCATAAAAGAGGTATGGGGGTCTAGGTAGGGGGGTATGGCAATGTTTTTTTCAGGAGCAGTGATTTTAATGATGGTTAAAGTGCAACAATAAAAATGAAAAATTCCTTTAAATATAGTGCCTGGGGAACCCCCTTGGTCTGCCTGGAAAGTGGTGCATCTGTAGCATACATAGAACATGCTATAGCAAAAAATGAAATTTCTAAAGAAAAAAAAAAACTAGTCAAAGCCCATTTAAATTGACTCGCAGTTGCAATTGCCAGCACCCAGGCAACTGAAAACATTTTAAGAAAAAAACGGTGTGGGGTCCCCCCAAAATTCATGCCCAGACCCTTATCCGGGCATGCAGCCTGGCAAGTAATGAAAGGGGGGAATGAGCAAATGCCCCCCTCTTGAACCATACCAGGCCACATGCCCTCAACATGTCCCTGCCCCAAAGCACCTTGTTACCATGTTGATGGGGACAAGGGCCTCATCCCCACAACTGTGGCCGGTGGTTGTGGGGGTCTGCGGGCAGGGGGCTTAGCGAAATCTAGAAGCCTCTTTAACAAGGGACCCCCCAGATCCCACCCCCATGTGAATGAGTATGGGGTACACTTTACCCCTACCTATTCACCAAAAAAGAAATAAAAACACAGAGACAGTTTTTTTTTTCAAATCTAAATGTTATTGTTTTTCAAGAAAAAAGAAGAAAACAGGGAAAAAACAGTACAGCACAATGCCAGCCATAACAGGTGATGTTCACAGGTAAATAAATTAAACATTAATAATAGTAGCATTAAAAATTAGTGGTGGGACATTTAGCCCCCGTAATTAACATCCACTATTAAGAACTATATTTAATGGGTAAGGGATCTCACCATGTCTTCGTATTTGTAGGTGTGGTTGTACTGTCCAATCCCTGAATACAAATACATTGGGAAACCAAAAAAAAGCTAAGGAACTTAGAAGGAGGGGACTAGGTCCTCCAATTTCCTGATCTCCTCCACTCTGCGTAGCCACAACCCAATAGTCAGGGTGAGCTTTTCTTCCACATAAGTGGGATGCAGGATTTAGCTGCATTCAGTAGGTGTCATGCTATAGAATTTTTGTAGCTCCATGCCGGGATTGTAGTGGCATGAAGCAGGATGAAAGCGGGATCATCACTTACCGTGTAATCCGTGAATTTTTGAGTAACCGTCCGGACTGTCGTCCAGAAATGCTGAAGCAGAGGGCAATACCAGAAAATATGGAGGAGTGTCCCTTTATCTGTCTGACATCTCCAGCATTTGTCTGTAGTGGCAGGGAAATACTTGTGCAGCCTTTGAGGAGTATAGTACATCTGGTCAGGATCTTACAGTTAAGTTCCTGTATCTTTGTGCAAATGGATGTTTTTAAAGAGAATCTGATAATCGCTTGTATTTGGGTGTTGGTAAACGGGCATTGTAGGTCGGTTTCCCATTTCTGTATGAATGTCAGGTCAGGTTGTTCCGATGGGGAGTTGATCAACTCGTATGTTTTAGATAGTACTGAGGTAAAATTCCCTCGTCCCTGCAATATAATCTTCAAAAGTCGTCAGGTCACGGTTAAATTGTGCTGGGTTGGGGATCGAGTGTAGAAAGTGGTGTAGTTGTATTGCTTTCCAGAATGACAGTTGGAATTGACCACTGCCATCAGTTAGGGATTGAACAGAGGGCTATTGATTTTCTACCAAGAAATGTGAGGCACGGTCCCTACCAGTGGATGTAAGTGTCTCATACTCCGATTGTTCCAAACCGGGGGGGAAAGTAGGATTACCCAATATCAGATATAGAGGAGAATGTCTAGTGAAGAGGGAGGTTGGAAATATTGTAGATGTGCCTACCCGAAGAGTCGTGCCTATTACAGGGTGTGACTTCTATGTTGGGGGTAACTGGTCAAAGCACCAAACCGCTCCATTCAGTGGAACCGCGGACTGGGCTTGCTCTAATTGTATTCACAGTTTGTTTTTGGCATGCCGATTCCAGTCTATTGTTCTACCTAGATAAACTGCCAGATAATAGTTCCGTAGATTTGGGAGCCAGTCCTCCATAATGTTTTGGTAGTGATAAATAGCACCTGCGCAGCCTAGGTTTTGAGTTTGCCCAAATGAATTTGACAAAGAGGGAATGTACTTGTTTAAAGTATTGGGGTGGAATCCTGACTGGTACCCGGCATGTAGTCCTTTATTCCACTCCTCCAGAAGTAATCATGTCTTAGTCAATAGGGGTGGGAAGTTAAGGCCGAAGGTGTGTTTTAGGTCATTGGGGATCAGAGTTCCTAAATATTTGAGGAAGGCATCTGCACGTATTTGCAAACACATGTGTAAGCTGTAAGGCCTTTTCATGGCACCCTGTGTTTTGCATGCTAACGCTACTCAATTTTTAAACCCCTGTTTTTAACGCAGACTGTTGAAAAGGTTAATTTGGTCAGTTGGCAGAATGGTTGGTGAGTTGAGCTATGGAATGTTCTGTTTTTGTCTTTCCACTCAGAACAGACCTCGCCATGGTCGACCAAAGAAGTTGAGTGTATGTGCTCAGCATCATATCCATAGGTTGTCTTTGGGATATAGATGTATGAGTGCTGCCAGCATTGCTGCAGAAGTTGAAGGGGTGGGAGGTCAGCCTGTCAATGCTAAGACCATACGCTGCACACTTCATCAAATTGGTCTACATGGCTGTCGTCCTAGAAGCAAGCCTCTTATAAAAATGATGCACAAGTAAGCCCGCAAACAGTTTGCTGAAGAATTAGGACATGAATTACTGGAACCATGTGCTGTGGTCTGATGAGACAAGATGGCAACCAGATGAGGAGTACAAAGACAAGTGTGTCTTGCCTAGTCAAGCATGGTGGTGGGAGTGTCATGGTCTGGGGCTGCATGAGTGCTACTGTCACTGGGGAGCTACAGTTCACTGAGGGAACCATGAATACCAACATGTACTGTGACATACTGAAGTAGAGCATGATCCCCTCCCTTCAGAGACTGGGCCGCAGGGCAGTATTCCAACATAACTACCCCAAACACACCTCCAAGATTGCCACTGCCTTGCTAAGGAAGCTGAGAAATAAGGTGATGGACTGGCCAAAAATTTCTTCAGACCTAAACCCTATTGAGCATCTGTGGGGCATTCTTAAACAGAAGGTGGAGGAGCGCAAGGTCTCTAACAACCATCAGCTCCGTGATGTCATCATGGAGGAGTGGAAGAGGACTCCAGTGGCAACCTGTGAAGCTCTGGGGAACTCCATGCCCAAGAGTGTTAAGGCAGTGTTGGAAAATAATGGTGGCCACACAAAATATTGACACTTTGGGCTCAATTTGGACATTTTCACTTAGGGGTGTACTCACTTTTGTTGCCAGTGGTTTAGACATTAATTTCTGTGTGTTGAGTTATTTTGAGAGGGCAGCAAATTTACACTGTTATACAACCTGTACACTTACTACTTTATATTGCAGCAAAGTGTAATTTCTTCAGTGTTGTCACATGAAAAGATATACTGTAATAAAATATGTAAAAAAAATGTGAGGGGCATACTCACTTTGTGAGATACTGTATATGCATGTACAGTATATGCAGCCCTCAAAATTTCCACTTGCATGCTCGCATTTGGCGAGAGGAAATTAGCTGAGGGCAAGTGTGGAGCCGCATCTGAGGAGGGGGGGGGGTGCAGGCCCCCAATTCTCCTCCTAGCAATCAGCCAGAAAACTGTGGAGAAGGTAGAGGAGAGCCGGCTGGATCACACAAAGAGGGGAACTCCTTCTGTGACACAGCTTGGTTCTGAAATGGCTGCTGTCAAAGTCCCGCCTACTGGACCAGCGCCTATGATAGACATGCCGGGAAATTGAAGTAGTGTGACATTTATCATGTCATCTGGTCCAGGAGGCGGGACTTGGACAGTGGCCATTTCAGATCCAAGCAGTGTCACAGCAGGAAATGCTCTCTCTGTGTGATGCGGCCTGGCTCCCCTCCCTGTGATCCCCATGCTGCATTGATGAGACTGCACTGATGAGGCTGCAGTAATGGGCACTAATGAGGCTGCATTGATTGGCACTGATGAGGTTGCACTGATGGGCACTGATAGGCTGCACTGATGGGAACTGATAGGCTGCATTGATGGGCACTGATGGGCACTGATGATGCTGCACTGATGGGCACTGATAGGCTGCATTAATGGGCACTGATAGGCTGCATTGATGGGCACTGATAGGCTGCATTGATGGCACTGATAGGCTGCATTGATGGGCATTGATAAGGCTGCATTGATGGGCATTGATAAGGCTGCATTGATGGGCACTGATAGGCTGCATTGATGGGCATTGATAAGGCTGCATTGATGGGCACTGATGAGGCTGCACTGATGGGTACTGATAGGCTGCATTCATGGGCACTGATGAGGCTGAACTGATGGGCACTGATGGGGCGGCACTGATAAAGTTGTTAATATTTAGTTTTGTAACTTAATTCTGCATAAAACATTTAACAGTGTCATTTCATGAGATCATTTACAAGGGCATGTTTAGGGGGCAAAAATTAGGGGCAGTGCAGGGTAGGAGTTGGGTGGGGCAACTTGTGGTGAGTAACTCTTAAGGCCTGGCTAGTAGCTCAGGACTTGAAATGTTGAGCCCTGTGTGTGTGTGTGTGTGTGTGTGTGTGTGTGTGTGTGTATGTATATATATATTATATATATTGCTTTTCATTTCTGTTTTAAACTGAATGGGTTCTTTTAAGTAAAGATTCACGTATACTTTAATAGCAGTGGTGATGGTGTGGCGGATGTTGGTAAATTGTGCCCCATTGTGTACTTCCAGGCAGTCAAGCAAGCCAGTCACAATCCAAACTTTACGGGGGGGGGGGGGGGTGAAGTGGCAAATCAGGGTGGGAACAATGCTGTAATGGTATGAATACACACCATAGGAACTATTAGGGTTATTTTTCTTAAAGGGTCACTCCATTTGGGGGAAAAAATAGCAAATAAAGAAAAATAATATAGCGTATACAATTGCGGCACAAGTCATATTGTAATTGAGTGTTAATAAAAATG
Source organism: Lithobates sylvaticus (assembly GCA_028564925.1). Taxonomy (NCBI): domain Eukaryota; kingdom Metazoa; phylum Chordata; class Amphibia; order Anura; family Ranidae; genus Lithobates; species Lithobates sylvaticus. Next base: position 248,993,562 of record CM053028.1, on the reverse strand, counting down.
ACCTTTCCTTGTCAATCAGCAGCCACTGTAATTTTCTGAGAATGCATTGCAATATGGCTACTTGGAGTTGTTCTGTACACAGAATGTGTATTGACCACTCCCCAGAAACATAATTTCCTGCTTGTATGATTTGCTCACCAATTTTCCCAGAAGTCTACCTAAGATACAATTTCAGTCATCCCCTGCAACAAAAAAAATATTTTTGGTGAGACACTCCCAGTAGGAACACGTCTAAAGGAATGCAGGCTCAGCAGGAGCCCTGCAGGTGCACACCTGATAGATAATTACAACAAAGGTTGTTATAATCCTTGCAATGTATATAGACCACCCAGAGGGGAATGTTTTTTCTCAACAAAAGTGATGTTACTCTTTAATTATTAGTCAGTACAGCATGGCTTTACAAGCTTGTAAATGTTATCATAGGCTTGCCATGGAATCTAAAGCGACAACCAAGGACATTTGAATCTTAGTGTAGAATTAATCATGTAATCGAGACGTTCATATATTTTTACAATGATTTAAAATGCATGGTCTACTGAATCATTTTTATACCGGTAATATATGGTAATCAGCTTGGATTAATTTTAAATACATGATATTGTATTTTTATTAAATCTTTTAATCCATTTAACTGAATGAACAAAAAGGCAATTTTTCTTCAGAAATGTCTTTGCCTTCCTAAAGCACAAAATGTCTGCTGTTTATAGCATTCTGCATTAACATGACAACTGCTTAAAGCTATTAACATTCATTTTTATATATTTTAGCTTCTACATTAATGGTATGTTATGCTTTAATGTTGTCATTTGTATATTTTTTGCACATGAATCAAACTGTACACATAAATGACCTTCATGGAGGCTATTACACTTATGCTTTAAATGTCAGGATTTTTATATGGCTTTTATTGAGTTTCATAATGTGCTTTTAAAACACATCGCAACATGATCTATCTATTAATATATATCCTACAATTAGTTTCATTCATTTTTTAATTGTTAGTGCATAGTAGAACACAAAACTCGACGGAAGTGTATTAGTATATTTCTAGTCATATATAGTCTTTTGTTGAAATCATAATTAGTATTCATAATAGTTTGTGGAATAAATGCATTTTGATAAAAAAAATATTTTTCTAGATGATATATTGGTGCAAAACAAGTGTAGATGAATGCCATGATCATTGTTTCACTTTACAATTGCATAGTTTTAAAGAGGAGATTCAAGATGCATCCGGCGGACAACCCATGGCAATTACTAATTCTACAAAGACTAGTTTAGTGTCATAGAGATGGCGGAAGAGCTTTCCAGGAACCACAAGCAGTACCACATAAACTTTCACACAGATTTCCACTTTATTATTTTCGAACCCAAACAATTATTTTACTAACATGCCAGCCATAGGGCATATGTCCTGCTTCACACTTCTGGAAAAGAGCTGTTCAGCAAAGGATGTAGGTATTATTATATAACCTTGGGTAATTGATGTGCACTCAGCATTCCCTGCATTTCATAACAGACTATTTATGCATTGAAGGAGTAGTACTGCTTGTGGTTCCTGAAGCTAACATCCCTGTCCCTGGGTGTCAACTAAATAACTATGTGTGCAGTCTATGGCACCCAAAACATTTTGGAGCCATCATTCACTCACATTCTGTTAGGGGAAACTGATTATTACTACCCCCAGTGGTAGTTTGGTACCAAAATAAAAATGGTTACAAGCAACCCCATTATCCCATGAACTGCGTGGCTGCATGCAGTTGTGGGGCTCATCTCTTCCTCTGTGAGGATTTAGTGATGTATCTTGCACAGCCTATCCCAATCTGTGATGGATATCAATATTTTCATGTTTTATCCAAACATATTGAGCATAAACACGTATTTAGGCATATTCTAGGAAGAGGAGAACTGGCATTCCTGTCACCTTCCACAGCCATAGCAGCATTATCTGCTTCTAAACGCACAAGAAGGTAGAGCAACATTTCTTGCTCGATGGCGAGTCATGAATTCTCCTAGCAATAAAGTTTCTCATACATGCTCTTCACTGGCGTGGCATGAAAAATAACATGCATGCATATTGCAAAATTCATAATTGCACATGTGAACGTATTTAAACTAAAGTCATATAAATAAAGACCCAGATTAAATAAGGGCGCTAAATGTGCACTAACTTATCTAAACAGAATATCCAAGTGTATCAGAATTATATACTCAACTTCATATGTAAATAAATCAATACACCACAGGTGAATCAAAAAAAGTGTGAAAGTGCCACAGTAAAAAATATTTTTCCAAATTGCTGCAGACAAAAAAATTAAATAACACAAAGTTCATATAGTGTCCAAAACAACTGTTCTTTAAAGTGTTAATGAATCTTCTTAATCCTTCCACCACACCAAAGTGATAAGTGTCTCCTCTCCAATCCTGTATTGATTTATTTACATATGAAGTTGAGTATATAATTCTAATACACTTGGATATTCTGTTTAGATAAGTTAGTGCACATTTAGCACCATTATTTAATCTGGGTCTTTATTTATAGGACTTTAGTTTAAATACGTTCACATTTTTAATTTCAAGCGACAGCTGTAGTTCTGATAGGAGTTTGGACTCAGGCGCAGTGGTGGGCATTTGAATAGGGGCGGATTATTCTAATACCAAATTTTTGTTACATCATAATTGCACATGTTTAAGATACAAAATAACACTTTGCATTTATAGAAGACTAAAATGAGAATTAGGACATCTAGGTCTACTTCATTCATCCAAGCACTGCATTCATTCTTTTAGATGTATAATGTTACACAGTTTTCATTCTGAATATTGGGGTTGTTTAAATGTTAATATTTACAAGTCTAGCTACAATAATTGTTAAATTTCCAAACTATTAAAACACAAACACAGCTATTTAACAAACACAAAAGTTGGACTTTAGCTAATTAAATAATCTTGTATTTTGACTAATTAATCAGCAAGAGCCTGATAAAAGTGCAGCCTCACTGGACTTCTCATGTTGCTATTAGCTGAAAAGCCAACCCTTTTATAAATCCTTAAAAATGCTGCCTTTAATAGGCTCACCCAATTTGATCGAGTAGTCTGGTAAGGATGCGATTGGCGGCATCTGGTTCCTGAGACACAGTGAAAGCAACTGATGTTGTTCCTCCACCTGTTCCTCCCGCTGTGTGTGTCAGAAATTGGAAGCGACAGGGATTTCATTACTTCCCATTTCAGTCTTAGGTAAACAAGCCATTACCGGCTTAAACTCCTGATGGGGGGGGTCTGCTCAGCACAACACCCCCCCCCCCCACCCCCGCAGAAACCCACACTGGACTTCCAGAAATACCGCCAGGACCACCAGGAATGTACAGCACACATGGATGACCAGGTATGCCACACAGTGCCCTAAAAGATGCCAATCAGTGAACAGAGATGGTGCCAGTCAGTGACCAGAAATGGTGCCAGTCAGTGCCCACTACAAATGCCTTCCAGATGTCTCCTCATCCTCATCAGTGATGCCCATCAGTGCCACCAATTAGTGACCATCAGTGCCCATCCGTACCCATCAGTGCCCACCTATCAGTGCCCAGTGGTGCTACCTATCATTGTCACCAATAAGTACCCATCAGTGCCACCTATGAGTGCCCATCAGTGCCCCTATGAGTGCCCATCATTGCTGCATACCAGTGCTGCCTATCACTGCCCTTCAGTGCTGCCTATCAGTGCCACCTCATCAGTGCCCATCAGTGCCGCCTTTCAGTGCCCATCAGTAAAGGAGAAAACTTACTTATTTACGAAATTTTATAATAGAAACAAAGAAAAACTTTTTTTTTTTCAAAATTTTCTGTCTTATTTTTTGCTCAAAAAAAAACCCAGCAGTGATCAAATATCGCCAAAAGAAAGCTCTATTTATGGGTACCAAATGATTATTGGGTACAGTGTAGCATGACCGCTCAATTGTCATTCAAAGTGCGACAGTGCTGAAAGCTGAATATTGGCCTGGGCAGGAAGGGTGTGAAAGTGCCTAGCACTGAAGTGGTTAACAGCTATTACTTCCTTCCATTTGAAAATCGTTGATAAGGCACCAGACAACACTAAAATATGATCAATATTTAAACCAGAGCTCCACGTTTTCTGTTCCCATAAAAAGTTAGTCTGGATCAGCATGGTCCAAATAATTACTTACAGAGCCAGACTGTTCAGAGCACTAGCTTGCATTGCATACAGTAATCTGTGCACTCTTCTAGCCTGAGTCCTACACACTTTCTTCGGCATCCTGATTGGCTGAGGAGATGCCTGATACATAACTATGCAACAAAAATACCTGGAATTCAGCTTGAATCTTTAATATATAATAATGATAGTTGTGGTTTTCTGGGTCACAGGATGAGTGGCTGCCCTGCTGCATAGCAACCACAGGGGGGTTGTCTGCACAGCAGGGGAACTATTCAGAGAAGGCCTTGTATTTTTCTCAGTGAATACAATACATTCTCTGATTGGGTGAAGTGGAGATTGTGACATCACCTCCCTGTTTATTCACCTCCTTCAATCAGAAAACACTTTGAATTCACTGAGAAAAAGGTAAGTCATGCTCTGAATCATGCTGTGTGACTGATCCCCTGTGGTTACTATGCAGCAGGGGGGTCACTCAGCATGGGACCAAGAAGATAATGAGGATCACTGTATTAGTGGTTGCTTCTACAGTGATTCTCAACTTCGGCAGGGATTGGCTAAGTATTAAATATACATACATACATTGGGCCAAGTTTGGCCAATGTAAACTATGCGCAAAAAAAAAATTCAGATTACAGGAGAAGCATAACAACTCCAGAACTAGTAAATAATTAAGAGGGTCTTGAATAGCTTCATGCACAGATATTTCTTTCATGTTCCCTCAAGCACAGAGATTATAAAAAACACTTACTACATATTTATGAAGCAACGAATGTGATTTTCCCCAAACATGGTATACGCATACCTGTTCATGTTCACCTGCAGAGAATGATTGGTGAATATCGGGTTCAGCGCTTTACAAAAATGACATTAATAATTCATTAATAATAATGTTTTGATATTATTTAATTTTAACTCACAGAGATCACATTTTCCACATTCAAATCACACACTGTAAAAATTGCATAAAAAGCAGGAATATATTACCCACCACTTGTTAAACAGTGGTTTTTACTTTGTTAAAATCTTAGCACTCAAGCGCACCATATGATGTCTATATTTGAAAGGTACTTAAAATTATTACACACATACCACACATCTAATAATAAACCATTAGCAATGTTCATGCAAAAATATATTGTAAATTCTGTATACTTAGCTCTCTTCTTTAGCTGTTTTGCATTTGAAAAACATGTCACAGTAAGCTATATTTCTGTCACTTCTGTACCAGTCATTTGATTTGTTCAATCCAACCTTCACATTCTTCCTTTTTATCTCTGCATTTATTCCAAAATGTCACCTTAAATAAAGACCTATTGGATGCTTAATTGCTAAGTCTAAGGGACACTACAAGGTTTAACCCCTTAAAAAAGAATAATTGAAATAATTGGGAATGACAGACTGAAGGTTGAAATGAAGGACATCAGCATTTACATTAAGAGAGCTGATGAGATGAAATACTTACTGCCAATGTTTTATGTGATTTTTTTTTTTTTTTTTTGTAATAAGTAGATATGGCTGCCTGACTTTAAATTGAATTTCACCTTGAACCCACTTCAGCTCGGACATTACTTTTCTTCAATGATGATATTTCTGCTATGTGAATCCTATTTATCCCTATTACAGCACTTACCTTAATTACTATTTTATTTCGACGCCTTTGTTCCTACCTAATACATATGTCTTTGACTACTTTCCATGCCAGCTATTATATGAGTGAGTTTTTATGTCTAGTTTAATTACAGATTGTATAAACAGACTGCCCATATACATTGTATGCATATTGACCTCACTGTCTCTTCTTAGTGTGATGGGTATTTTTAGCTATGTACAAAACAATCCATGGGAATTTTTAGCTATGTACTATTCAATCTGTACAACTGCAAGTTTATGGTCATCTGCCCTCATATTACATTTGACTGGGCTTACAGTCTCATTATTTAATACATTTTTTAGGGAAAAATTGATAATTTGAGCCTACCTTTTTTAAGCATGACTTAACTTCCTGCTAACCTGAGCTTTTCATGTTTGTCACAGTTTAGTCTTTGATATTTTAAAAATAATACGTATCAATATGCACATCATACACTAGCTTAGTTTATGATAGCAGACAGTTAGGCACACTGTTCATTTTTTAAGGGAAGTTGCAATCTATAAGGGATTTTTCCCTAGTGCTTAGTGAATGTGGTGAAGCTTCACTTTGCAATGAATACTCAATCATGTGCAAGAAAAATAAAACAAAAGGCATTTACTTCCACGTGGTTGGATGATAGAAGTCAGAGGTGCTTCACCTTATTCACTAAGCCCTGGGTATAATTCCCTTGCAAAGGGCAGCTGCACTTGCAAAGTGAACAGTCTAGTTGCCTTTAGTAAATCAACCAAATTGTGTAGTTTATATATATATATATATATATATATATATATATATATATATATATATACTGTGTCTAAAATATGAAGTGCCTATATCAGTACATGACCAGGAAACAGATTACGGCTGGGCAGCTGAATGTTTTCTTTTATGTTGCTGATATCTATTTTGAATTAGGATTATAATTTATTTAAAAATTAATTAATTAAATAGGGTACTGTTATTTTAAGCATTAGAAGTTCATACAATGTATAACAGTTTTCATGAATTTTATTTTTCATGTGTATCAATAAAAGGTTTGGCATGTGTATATTTAATTGGCTATTAAATAATGTAAAAAAGAAATTCACTTGCGTAATATATTATGTAGGTGACTTTCCAGTTCAGAGAATATGGGGCATTTCTATTTAGGTTCAAAGAGCACTTGGCTTAAAATCCCACAAACATGGTTAATAATTAGAAAAAAATAATGTTTCTGATATTTCAAAATAGTTTGTGGTGCATTTAGTTTGTTTGCAGTAGTAAGGCACTACTAAAACTTTTTTTTATATATACAAGGTCAATCAGGTTAAGTAGAAAAACATCATGGTCTTCCAAGTGTGGGGGATTACCAACAGATAAGATGGATAAAAAATAACCCTTCACAGGGTTCTTCAATACCATATCAAAACATCAATGTTTTATGTGAAATAATGCTTTTCCTTATGTCCCAATGGTAATGCCAGGGAATAAAAGAGCACATGAATCTAATTCAGAAGCATGTTCTTTATCATACATACAGATGTCAACTATTCAGGATGAAAGTGGACAAAGACATACTGTACATTGAGATGACTTGGTACTCCGTTATAACCAGAAAAAAACTGCTTCTACAGGCCATAGACTAAAGCTAATACATATCCCTCTGACAAATCACACAATGCTTATAGACTGCTGCAATATTCTATACACCACCAACCATCGCTAATGTCTCCTCCTTAATCAGATATATTTACTATTTAATTTTTAACATAAGGCTGTTTCCCCAAAAGGTTCAATAAATGTTTGTTTGCTTGATGGCCTGCATGAAAGACTGAAATTATTACAAAGGTTAAAACCGAATCCTGCGTACACATGATCGGAAATTCGGCCAGCAAAAGACAGATGAGAGCTTTTGGTGGGAAATTCCGACCGTGTGTATGCTCCATCGGACTTTTGCTGGCTGAATTCCAGCCAGCAAAAGATTCAGAGCATGTTCTCAATTTTTCGGTCGGAAAAAGTTCTGATCGGAATTTCCGATCGTCTTTAGCAATTCCGACACGCAAAATTCCTATGCATGCTCGGAAACCATTTGAAGCATGCTCGGAAGCATTGAACTTCATTTTCTCGGCTCGTCGTAGTAGTGTTGTACGTCACCGTGTTCTTGACGGTCGAAAGTTCAGCGAACTTTTGTGTGACCGTGTGTATGCAAGCCAAGCTTGAGCGGAATTCCGTCGGAAAAAACATCCAAGATTTTTCTGATGAAAAATCCGCTCGTGTGTATGCGGCGAAGTGATGCCTCAACTTTGCTCTAATCCTCTCTGCTAACATTTTTTAATAAATCACTTTCTAAATACTTTTTCAAAAAGTTATTCTATGTGCTTACAAGACTGCAAAGCTCCAGTGCTCTAACTCATTCCTCTCCATTTCTCTGCGGCTGGTGGTCATGTTGTCTTTTTCCGACCAACAATGCCTCAACAACCTTGGAAGCTATGAATGCCAGTGGGATGACATCATGGCTATAGAGAATTCAGCACTGTTTTCAGCCTCTCCACTATTTGTGTGAAAATAAAATGATAAAAATGTCATATAGGTACAGTGTTGCATGACCGTGCAATTGTCATTCAAAAATGTGAGAGTGCTGAAAGCTGAAAATTGGCCTGGGCAGGAAGGGGGTGAAACTGCCAAATATTGAATTGGTAAACTATGCCCATAGCACTTCTATTCCTACCCATGTCACCTAGTAACTAACAGATTGTACATTTGTCTTTACTTGAAATCTGGTGTTTTGGTGATGGTCTAGTTGCTCTGGGCCAGGGGAAGTGATAGAGTGATGACATCTAGCACTGCCAACTAGTAATATGAAATGTTGCAACTGTTTTTAAACCATTCTTCTAATAATTACATTCCTCTTCTAAGTGTAAATACTCAACACATTGCAAATATTGTAGGTTTTTTACTTTTTTTCAACTTTTTTTCCAGGAATATATTTGAAGGAATGTCTGGAACTGCCATTACCATGACAATGAAGATTGTGACCATTGCATAGATGGAGGGGGTCCATTGGCCAGTAGGTTTGTCATATGGTCCTTTGCATACTTGCATATTATGACAAAACTCCTGAGCACTGGCATAGACTTTAGCCAACACCTGCCAACATTTGATCTGGGCATCTAGGTTTCAACAGTATTGGTCAAAGAAGGGTTAATGTAAGTCTCAGGAATAATAAAATAAAAATAACATTTGAAAAGTTATATTTTTCCCAGAAACAGACGCTCATAATGGTTGACTTTATACCACTATCCCCTGATGGCAAATTCCACAATGTTTTTATATTCTATATATTATTACATTTATTTTATATAAAATTATACATATCCTTGTCTACGTCATTGAGGTACCGAGATAGTCCAAACTTTTCTCCCTTTTTCAAGGGGCACTTCTGAGGTGACCCCAGGCACCTATTTCTAGAGTACATGGTACCTTATATTTCCTCTTTACTTTTATTGCATCCTTCAACAAGACCGTATTTTTACAAAACTATAATGAAAATGGTAATGTGATGTTGCTTTATTTATTGTATGTACTGTATGTATGCCTGTGTGCCAAGTGGGTCTTTCTGGAGTATGTGTTATTAATCAAACTCAAGGTGGCTTTGCAGCAGACAACATATATCAGCCAAGACTTTATAGCTGCTGTAGAAAGATGATTTTGTATTATATACTGTGAGAGGTTTAGGATGATATATATATAATTGGGTTTTATAAATGGCACACATGCCTTGTATATCTTGCAATCATTTCATATTTACGTGTATCATCAAACTAAACAAATCTTTAGAGAATATCAGAGCAGTTTTATATTTTTCACACTGGAAACATAAATACCTTGTAGAAGCATTTTCTCAGGATAGTTTATGAGTTATTCTGAGCTGACCCTGCAAAAATTGCAACAGACACCAAATATGAGTTAATTTAACAGGTCACATGCTATGCACACAGTGTCATACCTCATAAACAGGTTTAATCATAGAAAATACATTGGGTATAATTATGCCTGTTGTGGCCATGTAGTAATAATGTTTGAAAGGTGAGGCAACCTGGACTAAGAAAGTCTTTGTTATAAACAGTCTTCCTAACCTCTTCAGCTCCAGCAGGCCTTTTCTAGCACTTTTTGTCTACAGGTAAAAATCTGCATTTCTTTCTAGAAAATTACTTGGAAAACCCAAACAAAACCCCCCCCCCAAAAAAAAAAAAAAAAAAAAAAATATATATATATATATATATATATATATATATATATATATATAGGGGTATATATATATATATATATTTTTTTTTTTAAGCAGAGACCCTAGAAAATAAAATGGCAATTGTTAAAAATTTTAATCTCAATTTTTATGGAAAAAATAAAGAGATGAGTCCTCTCTGTTGCCAACTGCTGAGACAAGGTGGGGGTGTTAACAAGCGGGGTTCCACAGCTGCAGGAGAGGTGCGATGACCACATTAAAATGGCCTGGCAGGCCGGATTTGGCCTGCGGGCCTTGTGTTTGACATGTGTACTGTAGTCTTTCTGTGTGGAAGCAGTGGTCTCTCCAGAAGGGACAGAGCTCTCCAGTCAGCAGGAAGCACAATCTCTGCTGATTAGAGACTCATAAGTCTTACTCAGTAGTGGGTGTATTGAACCTCTGGAGCGGGATCACTGTTTTTACACAGAGAGCAAGGGTCCTTTTTTACAACATGCTGGCAGGTGACAAGCTCTTCTACGCAGGCTGTGGCTGCTTTCTAAATAAAACAACCTTTAAAAGTTTGCAAGACTGGATGAATTTAAACAAAAGGTACATTTGGACTTTAATCTCTCTTTATGTTAGATTTCTGAAGTTTCCTGGGTGGCAGAACTTAGTCAGAGAGGGAGGACCAGCACATTGAGCCAATAAAAGTTGTAATACATTATACAATACTTTTAGTTTTATACTGTGAACATACTTATAGAAGCATGTAATAGAGATAACAAGCATGAGATCACCAATGTTAATGCTCCTCTCTTATCCAAATAGCAGGCTAGTGGAAGAGAATTAGGAAATGATGCTGAAACTTAAAATTCAACTGTTTTCATAAGCTTATCCAATAATTTGGTCAATGCCATTACTATGATTTCTTGGATAGGAATGGTGCTGAACATTGGCACAAAGGCAAATGCCATTTAAGGGCATATACTGTATGTGAGATATACTGTACGACTGTGATCACAAGGTTATGATTTTTTCATGTAGGTTCACTTTATATAAGATCTATGAGTTTTGTGGAGGGCATGGTATAAAAAAGGAAGAATGGCTGTGGGAAAAACACAGTCTAGTTTTTTTATATGTATTTTGACTGTTAAAAAAATCCATAACAATCCTGCGCTTGTGAAAAAATTGTAAACACAGACTAAATATGAAAGTCATCCAGACATATACAGGAAAACACGATAGCAGGAACATCCAGCTCAGCCCGACCGGTTTCGTCACCAAAAGGACTTCCTCTGGTGCATGACCCAGAAGAAGTCCTTTTGGTGATGAAACCAGTCGGGCTGAGCTGGATGTTCCTGCTATCGCGTTTTCCTGTACATGTCCAGATGTCTGTGGCGGCTTTCTGTGATATCTTAATGCTGTTTTTACTTGGATAATTTTAAGTGCAGTAATTTTATTAAATCCGATCCTTAAAGGGTTTTACACTATTGAGTGTTTTCTTTTATCTGGGATCTGGCCATTGGGATGGTTCGGGAGAGAAGTCTTCTGGATACCTTGCTATTGATCGTCGGGTGTTTCCTTCTTCTATCCCAAGTTGGTGACTTACACTGAGGATATGAAATCAAGCCTGTTTGACCCTCTGCAACAAAGGGTCCAGGCTTTTTGGTAAGAAGCGGTGGTGGTACACTCACCTGGTAGAGGGAATTTGGATATACTTATCCACAATATTGTTATGGAACCTGATATTTGGATTTTATCATTCATCTGAATGACTGATCACTTCGGACTATAATATATATATATATAGGTATAATCCACCTAGATATACTTGTAGTTGTGATAATATGTACGGTTTTACCAACACATATCAAGCATTGGGATTTTTTTTACCCTCTGTCATGAAGGGATTATTTACGAAAGACAAATCCACTTTGCACTGCAAGTGCACTGGGAAGGCAGTCACTCTAAATCTAAGGGGTAGATCTGAAATGAGTGGAAGCTCTGCTGATTTTATCATCCAATCATGTGCAAGCTAAAATGCTGTTTTTTATTTTCCTTGCATGTCCCCCTCAGCTCTACAGCGACTTTATTTACAAGTGCACTTTCAGTGCAAAGTGGATTTTCCTTTAGTAAATAACCCCAACTGTTACCTATTCTGGCAGATCATTTATTTAATTCCTAATAAATGTAGACATTTCAAATTCTCAGCCCTCTTCTTACAAGTAGTGCAATACTATTGACAGGTTAAACCATTATTACAAAAGATGTGGCAGCAACAGTAAATGATTGATATTCAGTGAAAGATTATGAAGACTGTCATTCGGTGATATGAAGACACAACCGCCAGTGAACTGGATCCTGGGAGGACTGCTACATGGTACTTGCATCAGCAATTGCTAACTGAGATTACACGTGCATGCTCTTCTTGTGTTAATTGTTCAAGAACTTTTCAAAATTGCAACAATAAAAACACAGACTGAAGTGATTTTCTTTCTCATCACCTATCAAGCTAAAGCAGGAATGATAGAGGAGGGCTAGGAACTACTCTATATTTGGGTTGTATTACAATTTCAGTTAATAATAATGGAGAAATGGAGGAAAAGTTAACTTCAGTAACATAGTGTGTCTTATTATTTTAAAGCAGCGTGTATTTTATGTCTCAATGGAAAGGCAGGTAGACATGCTGCAGAGCGTGAAATTAAAGTTATGTGTATTTATGTAGTTACTTTTATCTATTGTTTTTAAAGGTCAAACGAGATAAGCTATGTTTTGAAAATAAACCAAAGAATTTTCATGAAATACTATTTTTTATTGTACTAAAATAAAATCTTTATTTTTTTATACCCTAGTAGTCTAAGGTGCTTAGAAAAAAAAAAAGAAACATAAACATCAATACTTACAACATGTTAAAATACAGTTTGGGCCTTAGAGGATCAAGTAGTTCTATTATTTCTGAGGAAAGTATAGTAGGGCTGGTGAGTCTCTAATTATTTGTACAATACATGAGCACACATAGCGATCAGTACAAATAAAGTGTAGAATAAAATGACAACGTTTTTTTAAACATATAGCAAATGATGTGGCGCTTCCTCAATACAAAAAAAGTAAAAAACTTCAATAAATAAATGATCAACTCTATATTGCATATACTCAAATGAAGTGACTGTTTCTGCATAAACAATTCCAATGACATATATAAAGTGTTCCGTGCAAAAAAATCCCGCATAAACAGTTCCAATGGATATATAAAGTGCTCTGTGCAAAAAACTTCAGTGCAAAAATAAATGTTCATATAGTGGTGTCACCATCCAAAGTGTACACATACATTATGTTCCGATTCTTTCAAAATGAAGAACTTCCACTATCCGTGATCATAGTGTGCCCCAGCCTCTCACCTCAGGAAAAGACCCCTACAGGTCTAGTCACAGTTCTGTTATCACTCTTAAGGTGTGAGCAGTCGCAGGCTCCTCCCTGAAATGCTCAGCAACCATAAGCTTCTCAATATATACAGGGAATTCCAATGGATACTTTATATCTCCTCCCCTCCATGCTCCTCCGTAGTAAGCTCACATGCAATACAAATGAATCTCCATGTGCAGAATCCCAATAAAAGTATTTTAATAAAAGCTTCAGCTTACATTTAAAATAAGACCGTTCAGCTTCACAAATAGCAGGTACTTCCGGTCTGGCCCTGAATTCACGTGATCAGTGATGCAACTTGTCACTTATTGGGTTTCTGCACATGGAGATTCAGTTGTATTGCATGTGAGCTTACTACGGAGGAGCGTGGAGGAGATATAATGTACCTATTGGAATTCCCTGTATATATTGAGGAGCTTATGGCTGCTGAGTATTTCCAGGAGAAAAACCTCTAAAAAAAACTCACACCTAAAGAGTGATTACAGAGGTGCAAATAGACCTGTAGAGGTCTTTTTTCTGAGGTGAGATGCTGGGTCACACTAGGATAACTGATGGTGGAAGTTCTTCACAGAATTTGAACATTGTGTATGTGTACACTTTGGATGGTGACACAACTATATGAACATTTATTTTGCACTAAAGTTTATTGCACGGAGCATTGTACATATCCATTGGAACTGTTTATGCAGGATTTTTTTTTGCACGGAGCACTTTATATATGTCATTGGAATTGTTTATGCAGAAACAGTCACTTCATTTGAATATATGCAATATAGAGTTGATCGTTTATTTATTTATTGAAGTTTTTAACTTTTTTTGTATTCAGGATGCGCCACATCATTTGCTATATGTGTGGGAACACTTATTTCATGTTGGCAGCTACTCATTGAATACACACCACACTGGTTTGCGCATTTGTTTATTTACACTTTTAAAGTTTTTTAAAATATTACATTTTATTAAAGTGGTTGTAAACTCTCCCCAACAACTTTATCACATTTAAACAAGCATAAAAAAAACCCTAATGATCACTGCTTATAGATGTCTCCTTACTTGCTCAGTGTTGTTGTAATCCGTCCTGTTCTTTATAATGACGTCACTGGTACATGCTTTTTTCTCCCATGATTCATGGCACGCTCTGTGTGCCATCTATCTATTGACAGGATGCTGTGTCTGTGTACAGCACTCAAATCCCACGAGACTGCAGAGTCATTCAAAGCTTCCTCCTACACCCCATGTGACCGTTTGACATTACATGGAGTGTAAACCTGGGAATCGGACTGCATACTGCAAAGACACATGCAAACATTACAAGATCGGCACAAGTAAATACTGTGGAGCAAAACAAGTCAGCTATGAGCTGTGGAGCATGGTTGCCACAGTACAGGAAGGGCTACATCAAAGGGTGGAATGCACTCTACTATGGACTAAGAAAACAATACCTAACATGGCGCTGCCTTACCCCTGGAAACACAAATGTTTTATGTTTTTAAAAAAAGTAAGTAATATGCGATTTGGGCTGAATTACAATGACTATAGTTTGATAATAAGTTAATATAATGGATTTCATGAAAATAAGCATCCGAGTGGGAGAGTTTGCTTCCTCTAAGTATTTTAAAAAGGTTACACTCGGAAGGCACATAGCCTGGAACAACATGTTCTTGTGTATCATTGCATTAATATAAAAAAAATCCTTCCGAACAGTTCTTATAAACTAAACATACAGTCAATATAAATGTGCATTACCACCTGTTCATCCAAAGCAGCTATAATGTGCTAACCAGTGTTTCCAGTGGGCAAGAAAGCTGCCAAAGAGAAATGAGAAAGAACGAAAAGAATCAAGAAAATAAAAAAGAAGAGGTAGAGAAAAAAAAGAAAAAAAAAACATACCTGGGGAGTTTTTTTGTGGCCAAATACAGTCTCTCCAATCCAACTATTCAAGGTGAGACTCAAGTTCCAAAGTAAATTCTATTCATATAAAGGATCTCATGATGTCAGAGCTCAATAACTCAATCCAAGGAGACCATACAGCCATATAATTGGAATACAATTCCTGTATATTGGCTGTTAGTTCCTCCATTCTCTTTAGGTGATTCAGTTCAGCCACCCAATCTTTAATAGTGAAAGCGAGCTGAGTGTTCCAATGTCTAGGTATAAGAAAATTACAACAAACTAATCTTTTAAACATCACAATAGTAGCAGCCTTCCTAAAACTGAAATATCTCATTCCATCATCACATACCCCTTATGCTGGGTACACATGTAGAGGAGTACACAGTAACCAGAAGTCATCCGGTACAGCAGGAACTGGCTGATTTCTGGTATGTGTGCACTCTTCTTTGTTCAACAGAAGTCAGTCTAATAACCAATTCGAGAAAAAGTGGGAAGCAGAGGAGCAATGGCCATGGATTAAATGAGGATTCCTTAAGCCTAGTACACAGTCTAATAGATCATCATTATTAAAAATAAAAAAAAGGCAACTCAGGTTAAGCCCCTCTACTAACTGTATGCTGTTAATACAGCGATCTCCCCCCGCTGAGCTCTTGTGTTCAGAACACTTTAGTCAGTCCTCCCAGCCATCAGCTGAGAGCGCTGTTTGTGAGCTGGTCGGCTTCTGGTTTTCCAGCATGCTGTCAGACCAGCTGATATACACGTGGGCCAAATGTTGGATGTTTTTTCTTGAACTGGCCAATGTCCCCCGGCATTCAACTTGTGTGTACTAGGCTTTACTCTGATTTACAAAGACTGAAAGAAATACTTATATGAAAAATAAACATGCACATGGTTGAAAAAGCTTATTAATGAGCAAATAGGTCAATAAAAAATAAAATAAAAATTAATTTTAAAAATTATGTTCACCTCCTCAGACACCTGTCAAGTACAAGTCTGTAGGTACAATGCTCTCTAATTTAGAAATGGTATCACCTAACACCCACATTTTTTAGCCTTCTTTCTGTGCCTTCCAAAGTCCCAAAAATAATTGTGTTTTACCTCCTATAAAGTGTCAAGGTAATGCTATATAAAATAGCGTGAGAAAGCTGGGCCCAAAACTATATATACAAAATTACTAAGGAACTTTATTAACCCCTAGCCGACCAGCCGCTGTCATTATACTGCGACAGGTTGGCTCATTTCCACAAATCGCTTTAGCTGTACGTTGGCCTTTTAAACAGCTATAGTGTGCGCCTGCTGCATGGCAGGGGCCCCGATGTGCGTGGCCGGCAGGCACAACGTGAGCCGGCCACGCGCACTCGCGGTGATGAGATCCAGAACGGGGATGTATGTGTGTGTGTGTGTGTTTAAACACACACATCCCTGCTCTGACAGGGGAGGAGAGACAGATTATCTGTTCCTACTAAGTAGGAACAGCGATATGTCTCCTTCTCTAGTCAGTCCCATCCCTCTACAGTTAGAAACACACATGAGGGAACGCATTTAACCCCATTCAACAGGCTTAAAACATCATTAGAAAGAAACGGTATCCATAAAAAGGTATGATACACAGCCAAGTGTCAAAACTACACATTGATTTTTCTTCTGCAGTGGAAAAGGTACATAGACAAGTATGCTGAACAACATTTTGTATATGTATGGCTAACTATTATTCTCATATAAGCACTCTTATTTTTCTAATAATGATGTTCTATTAGACAGTATACATGCTTATAGTATGTTACATTTTAACATAGTTATTAGTATGATATAAATGCTGCTTTTAGCTATATTTTATTTTTTGACCAAGTAAACCTGAGCAACGACAGTAATAAACAATCTCTAGAGCTGTTGTTCAGTTCATACAGTCTTATCTACCACTTTCTAATCTTGTGTTTTAATACCAATATAAGACTAGCACACCAGGAACATTGTTTGCCATATACATAGCTGAAGGACTACACATGTGGCTGGGGCCCCTACTATGCATTAAGTACTTGAGCACACAGTGGAGGAGGTGCTGTGATAGTGGTGCCCTGAAAATTGGACACTTTGCTCAAACAACAGGTGTGTCAGACTTCACGCACCAGACTGATGAGCCAGAGAAAGCAGGGGAAGGTCTCCCTTACGTGTCTGGTTCGCGGCCCCTGGTAGTATGGACAGAAGGCACGGGAGCGCAGAGTGGTATGAGAGCCTGGCGGGTTGTTGCAGGGGAGATGGCCCAAGGGGCTTGATGCAGTAGGGTCGGGATCTCCAATCAACTGGACACTGGCAGCAGATGCAGAGCAGGAGCTGAAGAGTAAAGTCCAGTCACAGGCATGGTGCAAGGGATCAGGCAAGTTCAACGTCAGGGTCACAGGCAGGGTTGGCAACAGGTGGGGATCGCGATACAGTGGAGCAGGCTGATACAGTGTCAGAGACAGGCCGGGGTCAAAAGGCAGGCAGCAGACAGGTCAGTTAAAAGGTCAAGCCGGGTAGTCAGGAGATCAGAAGCTTCAGACGGGTAACAGGTATTAGGACACAGGGAGCTGCAGATCGGACAGCACCGGGCACAATGTGGGAACAACCTAAATAGGCTAATTGGCACCACACGCCATGCGCATGCGTGCGCCGACGCGCACGCCCGCACCCGCACAAACATACGCACCCGCACATTAGTGCGCACCGGCGCACAACAGCGCACCCCAGAGTGCCCAGCACCGCGTCTGCTCCGAGCATTTCCCTGACAAGGTGCTTCTTAATCCCAAGGCCTCCCATACTTCTGCTACCCAACAGTAAGTACAGGTAAATTTGTAGATTTACAACTTGGGGGTAACCTTTCCCCATGAATGCTAAATTCTATTAGTATCTTTTTTTTCTTGGTTAGCACAGAAAACATCAAGAGCTTGTTTTGTTTTTAATGTGTACATATGTAATATATCCACCTAGCAAATAACACAACAATTCCAGACAGTGCTTTCTAAATATTCTAGAAATCGAGTTTCCAAAGAAAGCAATTGGGTTAATTGAGCAATCTTTACACAGGTCACTTCACTACTTCATACTAAATGCGGCAGCATAGAGTATCTATCAGGAATGGGTTATTAGCTCATACAGCACAGTGGGAATCATTTTGTAACTGGCTCAGGGTTTAGATTGCATTCTGTGGACAAAGTGACATTTACAGCAGTGAATGCAGAAAGCTTTATCAGTATCCTTCCTTTTTCCTTTCCCTCGATATTATTTTAAATGTAAATTTGGTTTGGGAAATAACTCAATTTTCATGGCTATTTGCTTTTGTCCTTTACTTCTTCCATAGAGAAGTGTGTTGATTGAATGCATTAGTGTGAAATCTATCTGAGGTCTACACACTTTCTCCACACTCTGCTATTCATACCACTTTGTAATTCTAGTTTGCTGAAAAACCAATAAAGTTTATATCTTGACCTTGACATTTTCCAGGCTGCTTATAATCCATTAAAGCCCTAGACTTACTTCTTTGGTTTAATAATTCTTTTCTATAACTTATTTTTTCTTGTTTAGAAATGTTCCTACAATAAAAAATATTATATTTTAACTCTAGCAGGCTTAACTAAAATGACAAAAAGCTATGCGTATTTATTGCTAACCCACACCAACCGATCAGAAATCAACTCTCTTTGATCTAACTTCAGCAATCAAAAATGTGATTGGTTCTTGTGACTTGCTGTATATTGCACTGATTTTAGTTTAGTTTTGCCTCAGGACATCCTGTATGCCTGGGTACCTGCCCAATAACCGCTGCACCACCAAGTTAAGGACGTGAGCCACACAGGGCACATGGGTCAGTTGTCCCTGTCGGAGGGAGGAGAGGAGGTTGGGGCCATTATCGCAAACCAACATTCCTGGCTTAAGCTGGCGTGGTGTCAACCACCTCTCAGCCTGCCCCTGCAGAGCTGACAGGACCTCTGCCCCAGTGTGTCTCCTGTCCCCCAAGCACACCAGCGCAAGCACCGCATGGCATCTTTTTGCCTGCATACTTGCGTAGCCCCTTGAACGCCTACGGAGCACCGCTGGTTTCCGAGGACAAAGCACAGGAAGAGGCCATGGAGGAAGAAGAAGAGGAGAGGGTGGTGGAGGAGAGAGGTGTGGTGGCAGAACAACCTCCAACCCTAGTGCACCTTGTCCTGCATCCTTCCCAGCTGCCAGAAGAGTCACCCAATGCACCGTGAAAGATAGGTAACGTCCCTGTCCATGCCTGCTGGACCAGGAGTCAGCGGTAATATGCACCTTACCACTGACCGCCCTGTCCAGCAAGGCCAAGACATTGCCTTCCACATGTCGGTAGAGAGCCGGAATCGCCTTCCATGAGAAAAAGTGGCGTTTGAGAACCTGCCACTGCACATTCCACAAACTCAAGGAAGGGGGCAGAGTCTACCAACTGCAAAGGCAGCAGTTGAAGTGCTAGCAATTTAGCCAAGCTAGCATTCAACCGCTGGGCATGTGGATGGCTGGGAGTGAACTTCTTTTGATGGTGCAGCAGCTGGAGGCAGGGAAATTTGCCTGGTACAATCGGACGTCGGTGTACCGATAGCAGATTGCCCACAAGTACTTGGCTGTGACACACCTACTTCCACACCTTCATTCCTCTCAGTGCTGGTTTCAGAGAGGAGTGAAGGTATAGTGGGGTTGGAGATCCCAGCTGATGAGGAGCAAGGAGAGGTCTGCTTTGTTCTTTGGTGTGGGTCTTTTAGGTACGCTTGTCAATGAACTGCATGGCAGGTCGACATATGTCTGGTCAAGCATGTGGTGCCCAAGCGGCTGATGTTTTGGCCATGCGAGATACACTTGAGACATATGTTGCAAATAGCAGCAGTGCGATCTGATGCACTCATCTCAAAAAAGGCCCACACCAAAGAACTTTTGGAGTTACGCGCAGAGGCAGTGCCCTGCACATGCCCTTTAGCTGGCCTGCCTCGTTGGAGATGTGCCTCCTCCTCCTCCTCTCTCCTATCAGGCACCCATGTGGAGTCAGTGACCTCATCATCCCTTCCCTCCTCATCACTTTAGCAAACCTGACAGTATGCTGCAGCTGGGGGAACATGACTGCCAGATTGCTGTCCTTCTTGGGCTTCCCCTCTCTCTGGGCTCACGTTACTGCCTTCCTCTAGCTGGGTATTATCATCAGATCCTTCAAAACACTGGGCATCCTCATGGAGCATGTGCTAAGGCCCAATTTTTCTGCCCCTGTTCAACAAGTGCATGTAATTACAATTCTTGATATAATCTTTCACAGCAGTCCCCATTCCAGCACCCGCCAAGAGTAACTGTGAGGACTTGAGGACCCATCCCCCACAGATAGAAACACCTCCCAGAGAACACATTTAACTCCTTGCTTGCCCCCTAGTGTTAACCCCTTCCCTGCCAGTGACATTTAAACAGTAATCAGTGCATTTTTATAGCACTGATCGATGTATAAATGTCAATGGTCCCAAAAAAAAAGTGTCCAATCTGTCTGCCCCAATGTGGCAGTCCCTCTAAAAAATCGCAGATTGCTGCCATTACTAGTAAAGAAGACTAATAATAAAAATGCCATAAATCTATCCCCTATTTTGTAGACTCTTTATCTTTTGCGCAAACCAATCAATATACGCTTATTGCAATTTTTTTTACCAATAATATGTAGAATAATTCATATTGGCCTAAATTGATGAAGAAACTTTTTTTTGGGATATTTATTATAGCAAAAATGAAAAAAATATTGTTTTCTTTTTTTTTCAAAATTGTCACTCTTTTTTTGTTTATAGCGCAAAAAATACCACCAAAAGAAAGTTCTATTTGTGGGAACAAAAAGGACATCAATTTTGTTTGGGTACATCGCTGCGTGTCCGCACAATTGTTAGGTAAAGCGGCATAGTGCCGTATCACAAAAAATGGCCTGGTCATTAAGGGGGGAAATCTTCTGGTCTGGAATTGGTTAAAAACACATTTCAAATCACATATGAATGCAAGTTTAGCTAGTGTTACTACCCATGGATAGGATGGTCCTCTCATTCTTTGCCTTGACCTTTTCAAAAACCTCAACCCCTCTGACGCACCTGGTTGAGTGTACAAACCTACAATATCACAGAAACTCACTGAAATTAATACTTAATACCCCATGGTTGTGCTATATCAAGGAAACAGGCACCAAACCTGGTAGTGAAAGTAAATGTATTGTGTTATCACCCAATATGATTGATAACAAACAAGCTTAAAATAGATTGACAGTAGCAATGGCAATAACTAGACCATGGGATTATTAGTAAGGATTAGACATAAAATGGCATCTACCGTCCAGATCAGCATAAACAGTAACAACATCACCCGAATTGTAGCAGCAAGCAGTAATAAGATCTGTTCTACCAAACTGCAGGAACTATACTGCCAGTGTACACTAATGGCAATTGTGCTAGGCCTATGCTGACTGAGTTGGCACTGTCCTTGTTTAAATAACGAAAAGGTGTAAAGGGAATGTGCTGGGAGATTAGTTGGAGGGGCAGTCCTTAAAGTTGATCTTTTGCTGGTTATTATTGGAGCCCTTTAAGAAGCATTGATGCACTTGATGATAGTCTTTTGAAAGTATTAAAGTGTTGGGAAGTACAGTACAGTGTTAACAAGAGGTGCTGGGGATGCAGTCCAAAGATGATGACAGTGCGGTGTAACCACAGCCCGGTGTAGGTAAGGAGGTGGTATGGAGTTGTTAGATTTGTGGTATAGGTTTGGTGAAAGTGCAGTATGGATTTAGTGCACTAAATGTCCATATATTGGTGGTTAAAATTCTGCTAGCAGTGTAAAGGTGCCCTCTCACCAACTCCCAGGAGATCAAGACAAGCTCTCGTGGGGCAAAAGGACCCCTTGGTCTCATCCTGCTGATTTGGTCATTCAGCAATCTGAAGTGGAGAATGAGATGAAAGCTCAAGTTTTTTTCCAGCAGCATCCGTGCAAAGACAGCTCTGCATTAATGTCTATGGGCTCCCTTGACTTGAGCTCATCCTCTGTTAGCTGTAGGGGAACACTACAGCACAAAATCAGCATCTCAGTAGAGAAAAGGAAGTGAGTAAGGAGCAAAGTCTCCTTCTCCATGTACTTGTAGACCAACAGTTGGCTACACAGGTTTAATTTTTTTCAAAGTGGACATGCACAAAGGTGTGTAAGCCTGCATTGTGTTTACCTGCATTGTGTTTAGACCTGTAATCAAAAATTGAAACATTTGCATCTAAGTACATGTATTTAATGTGTTTACGAATGTAAATACTGTACATGTATAACTCAATACATAGATGCAAAAAACTCTGGTATTGAAAAAATACCAGGAGACTATAGAACTACTCAACATTTTTTTTTATGTATCTAAAGGCAAACATTTTAGTGATCATTTATGTAGGAACTTTTGTTCCAGAAAAACCATGCCCATTTGCTCAGTAAGATTCTTAAGATCTTGTGCATGTAGCCTAGATGTGGTTGAATGCTTACCTGTGCAAGTGCAGCTATTATTGAAATTACAGACTAGACCAAAGAACTCATACATGTCAGTTTACTATTGCTGATCAGAAAAATTCCGTTGGAGAGCTAGTATGTAGATAATAAGATATAAAGATAATAATACAGAAAATGACATCATTACCATTCATTGCGCTACAATGTCAGGGCTGCATGCTTAATCTTTTATTTGACTGGCTCACTTGAAAAAATCAAATAGTACATCAGTGTTCCATCTAATCAAGTGACAGTTATAAAGCGACTTTTTAGGCTGCATTCACTGATGAGTAGACTCCTCTTAATCATTTTGTAATTATTTATTGACACTTCAGAAACAGAGCACAGAGAAAAAAACATGCTTCTTTCTGCATCTGACAGACCATCAAGAATATAACAAGTTGATTACATATTTTAGATTCAGCACAGATACAAATGCAGTCGCCTCATGAATGTATTCTTTGTGAAAACATAGACATATTGGAGAAATCTGCTCATCTTCAAATGTTTGTTTGAAGTAAATAAATCCACACATACAGTTTGTAGCCAGCTTCCAGAGCTATCATTTATTTCCAGTTCTTTCAAAAAACCTTGCGATAATAACATCTTACTCATTGAAGTTCTAGAGCAGATAAACAGAAAGCAGGAAATGGGGAATGCATAGTGCTTGCCTTATTTGTTAGGTTTTTAATGTGTAATATTTCATTTGGTTCTTTTATACACCATTAAATCGAGTTTGAACAATGTTTTCTGGAATTAGTCATACCCAGTGCAAATAGTTCTACAGATTAAAATGTGTTTTATATTTAAAAGGGAAAATCGGAATATAATCGTTATTCCAATGTACATAGAGCAACTCATATCAATCCTTGACCTTGAAGGAGCTTGCTGTGTAAGGATTTTAGAATAGCCATATAGAGGCTGATTTAGTAAAGGAGTTTAGATTTTTAATTTTTAATCAATCATGTGAAAAGTAAGTTCCATTCACTTTAAATACCCAATAATGTGCAGATGCATTCACTTGAGTGGATGACTAAAGTAAATATTTACACCAATTTGAGTAAATATTCTCAACTCCTTTAGTAAATCAGCTTAGTGGTCTAGGGACAGCTTTAAATAGAGGCCAATTACCCTACTGATATGTTTTTGGGGAAACTGGAAAACCCTAAAGCCTAGTACACACGTACTGTCCAAGGGGCATGATCAAAAAAAGGTCTGCCGATCGTCTCCGGATCCAATGGCTGAGAGTGCTGACAGGAGTGTTCTGGTGGGGGGGGGGGGGCATCCCCTCTGCAGAACACAATAGCTCTGCTGGGGAGAATGACGTACTAACATTGGGTTGTTAGTACAGAGGCTCCTTCTGAGCTCTTCAGTTTTTTTTTTCCGTTAAGCACGCTGGGTTGTGTACCAGGCTTAAGGAAAAGCTATGCATACAAAGCTAATTTATAAAAACTACAAGCATGTTCTATTAGAGTTGAAATGGCCATACATTATATAATTAAATTGTACAATCTCTGTACAGTCATTATTAGATTTACCAAAACTATGAGATTTGAGGACAAAGCTGATTTAACTGACCATAGAACAAAAAGAAATTGTACAATTAGGCTGTATGCACATGGTGACCAGCGGTTTGTTTTTTCTAAATAGTCTTTATTTTGATTTTTACAAACATTCAGTTTACATAGAACAAAAAGGATTTGCAAAAACTTGAAATAGGTAACCAGAGCTTATTGGTACATTTCTCTATATGTATCACGTAAGTATACCACATTATTCCCTTATTCCCCAGGAAAAAGAAGATAGACACTGGGGTTAGCGCTTAGGGGTTATCTATAGCTTATCCTGAGCTGGGAGTCCATTTGTAAAACCACATGAGGAGGGTATGGAAGGGCAAGTGTGGCGGGGGGGAGTGGTAGGAGGGTAGGAGAGGAAGAAGGGAAAGGAAAGTTGGGCACAAGAATAATAGAGAAACAAAATGAACCAAAACAAAAACAGCCAGCACTATAACTGAGAAGTAAATGTTAATTTCAGTAATATTCCATGGATCCGAGCAAGTCTGTCCCAATCTTTAACTAAACTGAGCTGCGTCATTTCCCTGACTATGGAGGTCTAGAGGACTTGGAGGAAGATGGCTGTGGGGTTTGCGTAGCACTGTAAGTGTAATGTATCCAGGTGGCCCAAATCCCATAGAACTTTTCATGTCTGCCCTTATACATTGCCATCCACTCCCCTGCAGCCATGATGTTATTTACCAGGCAGATCCAGTCAACTCGCCTAGGAATACAAACTGATTTCCAGTGGATTGGGATCAAACATCTAGCTGCATTCAGAAAATGAGGCAAGATTGACTTACGGTAATGGCTGAGAGGAATAGATGGCACGTGGAGCAAAAACTCTAAGGGAGAGTCAGGCATCTCAATATCTAGGATCACCTTAATCTGGGCCCTGATATCTTGCCAATATGGTTGGAGCTTTGGGCATTCCCACCAAATATGTAGGTAAGTGCACCAGCGTTTTATTATAGTGTAAAATGCTGGTCACCACAAGGACACCCAGAAAACAATTGTTTTCCGTGTGTCTCATTCACACTTCAAAGCAGCCGGAGATGCCCTGCAGTGAGCTGCGATAAAATGCAAACATTCTACATTTTATCACATTGCACTGTACAGGATCACCCTACAGTGGTACAGTATTTCCATAATGCAGCATTTTGTTCTTCAGCTAGGGTCATTTTAAAGCGGTAGTAAAGTAAATTTTTTTACTTGTACCTACAGGTAAGCCTATAATATGGCTTGTATAGTGAAGGCGATATTCACATTTCTAGAAGCTACATGGGCACTGTACACTCGAGTGTGCCATCAAAAGCACTGTGCTGCGATCATGACTCCCATGCACATATGGAGGGATCCATTTTACAGATAAGTCTCTCATAATGTGCTAGTGTGGGGTGCAAACTAGTACATTATTAAATTGACCTGCAGGGGGACCATTTTTTTACAATAATTTCCTACCACTTTAATAAAGTAATAAAGCAGGCAAATATCCTGGGTGGGAGCATTTTTCCCTATTAAAATACACTAAAACGCCATTTTCCGCCACCTAAAGCTAAGATATTCCACTAGTTCTTCTGCTGCTAAACCGCACTAAACTATGTTTTTCATTCACTATAAACACAGTACAATGATGACAATTCTGACTGGCTTTCACAACAGCAAGAATCTGATAAAAGACCTTGAGACAGTGGAGTTGATTTGCTAAAGACAAATAGACAGAGCTTAGTGATTGAGGTAAAGCTCTGCTGACTTTGATTATCCCATCATGTGCAAGCAAAAATGCTGTTTGTTAGTTTCCTTGCACGTGATTGGGTATTCTTTGCAAAGTGAAATTGCACCATGTTTACTAAGCTCTGGGGATAATTTGCTTGCAAAGAGAACAGCCTGCTTGCCTTTACTAAATCAACCTCATTATACCAGGTGACTACACTGCATTTAAATATACATTCAATTCAGTTGTATTGTAATAACTAATCTTGCATAAGGAAAGAACTATTAATATTTTCGATTGTCCAGAAATACTTTGCCAAAACAAAAATGTATCAAATCCTATTTGAATTTTGCCACAAGGCATATTAGAGACATGACAAACATCAGAAAAAAAGTTCTCAGGTCTAAAAGGCTAACACTGAATGTTTTGGCCTTGGAACAAAAAGACCAGTGACAGGCCAGCAATTAAAGCATAAGTTCACATTTCAATAAATAAATGCACATATTTTTTGTGGGTAAAAAAAATGTGCATTCATTATTTTTTTACACGGCATATAAAGCATTGCACCCATGATCAGCAGGTCACGGGTGCAATGCCAGGATCTTGAATAATCTCAGTATAGCTGTCTGCCTGTACCTCCCATATGGGGTTACTGAACTGCAGGATGAATCAGTACATTGAGAACTACAGGCCATCTGTCAAAGCGACTAACAGTACTAGTAGTTCATTCATTCACAGGAAACTGTGAATGAATAATGCGGCTGTGTAGTCGGAGCCCTACACAACTCCTTTGTTTTCAAATTGTGACAGCTGGTAAGGGGAGACAATCCCCTGCTTACTATCACAGAGCAGGGAGTGCTGGCGGTGGGTGTATAGGTGCATGTTACACGTTACACCCTAAATATTGCTCCTAAAGGTAAAGTTAGCCTTTATGGCATCTGTGCAGCAGAAAAAAGGGTGGTCTTTAACACCCATAGATCTATGGATGGCCAAGGTTTCTTTGCTGGCCCGGTGGGGCCCGGTGTGTCTCCTTTTTGGGTGACCATTCTGAAACCCATCTGCCATTAAAGGTATGATCATTGATGGTCACTGCATAAATGTTGATCCAATATAGTATAGACATATATGTTGTTGGTTTTTCTGTATGTAAACATATTTTAACTTTTTATGTTTCATGATTTAGATGTCCTTATCCCCCTATGAAAGATATGAACTAGCATAAATCAAAACCCGTTGGAATTATTGAGCAGTATATCAAGTTTGAAAAAATGTTCATGTATATAATGTTGTTTATTTACCATTAGGACATCCTCTGTACATATACCAGAGCTCATGTTTATATAATTGCACTTTTTTTTGAAACTTTGTCATTTTGTATTAATAAAATATACTTTTTATATATCCAATTGACTTATTTTGTATTTTCGCTGCCTTAAAGCCTCTGGGAGCTTTTTGTCTCTGTTTTTGGTTAGGTTTCTTTGCTGCATGCTCCCAGTATGATGACCGAGTCTATAGTCCAGAGATAGGCTCTCGATCATGTGACTACTGTGACAGTCAGTCATAGTGGTCAAGTCTTTCCTGCCTCCTGAGCACAAAGACCTAGTCAAAGGGACACTGAAGAAGAGGTTAAACAGCAAGTCCATTAGTTAATAAATGTCAATTTGTGACAGCCTAACACCACATTGGAAGTGTTGCTGGCATC
Organism: Lithobates sylvaticus; assembly: GCA_028564925.1. Classification (NCBI taxonomy): domain Eukaryota; kingdom Metazoa; phylum Chordata; class Amphibia; order Anura; family Ranidae; genus Lithobates; species Lithobates sylvaticus. The sequence goes on along the minus strand of CM053028.1, from coordinate 248,965,755 downwards.
CAAAACCAATATACATCCATCTGGTCACATTGGAGTAGACTAGTATCTGGGGCTAGCATATTCTTGGTCTTATAGGTGAGCCTGTCTCACCCAGGCAATTGACTGTAAAAGATAAAGAACGGAGGGCACACCAGCCTGGCACATTACCTTTGCAACCATTTATTGTAAAAAAAGATTATAATATATAATATATATATATAAAAGGAATAAATGTGTAGCGCTAAAAAATAAATATATCAAACTCACAGTTGCCTGTCAATAGTGATAATATGGAAACAAACTAATATATGGAAACAGTGAGATGTTACCAGTGTGTAAAACATACAATGTAATTACAGGAAAATACTGGATACAGTGGAATGTTACCAGTGTGTAAAACATACAGTGTAATTACCGAAAAAAGCTGGGTACATAAGTCCCAGCACTACAAGTGCTAGCAGCAAGTTTATTGACAAGTGAAATCACAGTGAATGAGTATAAAAAATACAACAATGGCCGAGAGCTCCAAGATGGCCGCTTAAGCAGGGAGCTCCGCGCCATAACGAGCCTACAGCGGACTTACAGAACATTGGCTCCAGGATGGACGCCATTGAAGAAAGACTGGAACAGACAGCTGCAGTATCCTTTCAGAATTCAGGCCTCATCCAAACAATGCGAGACCAACTGGACACTGCGTTTTCGCGCATTGACGACTTGGAAAATAGGTCTCGGAGACTAAACTTTAGAATCAGAGGCCTGCCTGAATCGATTGCTGATGTTACCACTGCCACACAAGACTTGATTAAGACACTCGTGCCAAACATTCCGCCGGCCCACCTTGAATTAGACAGGGTACACAGAGCTTTGGGCCCACCCAGGAAGGACGGTTCCCCCAGGGACATCATCGCCAAACCGCTTTACTATGCTGTGAAGGAGTCCGTGATGAAACAGGCCTGGGCTCTTCCCCAGGTCACCTGCCAAGGTCACCCCGTCCAGATATTTGCAGACCTCTCCCCCTCTACCATTCAACGGAGAAGAGCTCTTAAGCCACTTTTGACAGCTATGACCCAGAAGGATATTAAGTACAAATGGGCCTTCCCATTTGCGGTTAAGTTCGCTCACAAAGGTCAGCAACACTCCTTTTCCACCTTCGTATCGGGTGAACAACTACTCCTCAATCTAAAAATCATCTCACAGGAAATGGAAACAGAAGCCTCTTCATCCATCCCAGGTGCCAACAAACGCCCGCTCCCGACGAGACCCCCGAATCCTTTATGGAACAAAACCAAGTCCAGAAGATCGTCACACAAAGGCTCTACCTGGACTTTCCTCTAATACCCTAAACTGGTTCCACCCTGGACTCTGGACCTTTTTTTATTTTTATTTTTTATTTTTATTTTTATTTTTATTTTCATTATTTTTTTTTTTTTGGTCCTTTATGGTCTGCAGGCCGGGTTGTTTCCCTACAACTAGGGAAGGTCTACACCTATGTCTACCTTTACTTGGGGGTGACTCAGGGTTCCCATACGGTCTATCTGGTCTCCCTTGAGGACGTAGGTCCTAGCTACTCCCCATTTCCCCCCTTTTTTTTTATTTTTATTTTTTAATTTTAATTTTTTTTTCTCCCCTCTCCTCTCTTCCCTCTCATGAGAGGAGGGGGGGGGACTTTGAGCTTTACTGTTCTTAGGGCTTGGCGAGCCATGCGGCTGGTACATTCATTTAACAGTTCTCACAACCTGCTTTCATAGGATTGTTTGTTGTTTATTAAGCCACTGGTGAAGTAGGTTTTAGGGCGCTTGGGCGAGGTGTGGTTCACATGCGCCTCCTCCTACTTCCTGGACTACTTCGGTTGTCAGGGGAGTGGGATCTCCAACCATTGTGGTTGGTGTTTGGTTTTTACCTCTCATCTCACTGTTTATAGTGAGATGACCTTTGTGGTAGTTGCTCCCCCCTGGGCCTTTTCTCGCCTGGGCAGGAGTAATCGCCTTTATCTTTGTTTTTTTCTATTTCTCTCTCTCTTTCCTCTCCCCCTCTCTGGAGCACTACTTACCCGTTCTCTATTTTTCAGATCCACCTCACAGCGAGCAGTATCGGGCGAACGATGCCAGCAGGAATGGTCTACCACACTTTCAGATGGCATTTCTACACACATCTGGAAAGAAGGTAGGTGATGCGGGTTCGGGCAGCTCCCCCTCCTCCCAGGTCTATGGCTGATCGCACGCATAATGTTTGGAGGGTAGCCACCCATAATGTACAGGGATTAAATTCACCCCTAAATCGTAAAAAGGTATTCAGCACATATAAAACTTCTAAATTGGACATCGTCCTTCTGCAAGAAACCCATTTCCCCGCTAGCTTTAGCCCCAAATTTATTCACTCCCATTTCCCTACATTTTTTATGGCCAATGCGGAAAATAAAACCAAAGGGGTGGCAGTGGCCATAGCTAAGACATGTAACTTCACTTGGATCTCTGATACGAAAGACCCACAGGGTAGATACCTATTAGTCAAAGGCACTATAGATGGTCAGCTATACTCCATAATTTCCTACTACTCCCCTAATAAGGGGCAAGCAGCCTTTTTCAGACGCCTCCTTCAAACCCTGACCCCACTGCTTGAGGGTACGGTCATATTTGGGGGGGACTCCAATGTGGCCTTTGATCAAGGTCTGGACAAGTCTAGACCTCTGAATGCACAACTTACCCGCCCTTCTAACGAAAGCCTCAAGACTGATACATGCACAGGGGTTGGCGGATGTCTGGAGGGAGATGAACCCCAGTAGAAGAGATTACACCCATTTCTCCCACCCACACAACACCTACGCCAGGATTGATCATCTCCTGGTTCGATCCCAAACAATCCCGCTCGATCCCATTTTGAAATCTCACATTGCTGACTCTAGCTTATCTGATCACTCCATAGTGGTTATGACTCTCCAATACCACTACAATCAACCGGACCAGAGACAGTGGAGACTCAATGAGTCCATTCTCTCTGACCCTATTAGAGTAACAATGTTGAAAAAATCGATTGAGGAATACTTCACATTCAATGATCAGGGGAACGTCTCTGCTGAAACACTTTGGGCAGCTCATAAAGCCTGCATTAGAGGAGAATTCATCAGACTTGCTTCCTCCATCAAGAGAGAAAGAGAAGCAGACATCAAAAGACTAGAGACTGAATACACTACACTCAAGACACAGCACAAACTGAATCCTCCCCCTCCTTGATTCCTCAGCTTGACAAGGCCAGGTTGGAACTCAACCTAGTCCTCACAGCTAAAGCCGAAAAACAAATCCGATGGTCCCAAAATCGTTTTTATACGCAAGGCGACAAGATGGACTCTATGTTGGCTTCCAAATTGACACCCAGACTAAAAATGTACACAATGCCGAAAATACAAATCCCAGGCCGGGGCACCACAGCTAATCCCTCCAAGATTACGGACTCGTTTTATGAGTTCTACAACAAACTCTATTCACCGTCTTCCTCCTCGACTGTCTCCTCCATACACGCTTTTCTTGACAATCTCCCCATCCCAAAACTATCCAATGTCCACAAAGACAGTCTAGAAGCCCCTTTCACAGAAGGGGAAGTTTTAGAAGCAATAAAAACCCTGAAAACTGGCTCTGCCCCTGGGCCGGATGGCCTATCAAACCCATACTACAAAACGCTTGCCGACACCTTAGCCCCATACTTATCTAAATTCTTTAATTACACAACAAAAGGTAACCCACTTGATCCTCAGCTTAATGCTGCATTTATCGCGGTTATCCCAAAACCGAACAAAAATCCGGAAGAAGTTGGGAACTACCGCCCCATCTCCTTAATTAACTGCGACGTCAAGATCCTGACCAAAATTATCGCCAACCGCATTGCAACCTTTATTAATACTTACATTCATAAGGATCAGGTGGGTTTCATCCCGGGTAGACAAGGCCCAGACCAGATACGGAGGACAATAGATGTAATGTCTATTCTCCAAACTAACTGGGATGGTGGCCCCAAACAGTCGGGAATGCTTCTATCTCTAGACCTACAAAAGGCCTTTGATTCCGTTTCCTGGCCCTATGTCTTCACCATATTAAAGCGTTGGGGTTTTGGTCCACGATTTATGGGTATCATACAGACACTTTACTCTACTCCCTCCGCAAAAGTTAGGATCCAAGGCTTCTATTCTAAACCCATATTGATAAGACAAGGAACCAGACAGGGTTGCCCATTGTCGCCACTAATTTTTGCAATAGCAATAGAGACGCTCGCCATAGCGATTCGTCAAAACCCGGACATTAAAGGGGTTTCCTGTGGTCCCCAAACTCATAAATGTGGTCTCTTTGCGGACAACATTATGCTTTTCATAACATCTCCCATTATCTCTCTCCCCAATCTATGCTCTTTGCTAAGCACCTTTTCTACGTTATCGGGCCTTCAGGTGAACTACTCCAAATCGCAAGCCCTTAATGTCTCCCTGGACTCCCCCACAGTTGATCTCCTGAAACAATCCTTTAAACTTCAATGGAGTGAATCTTCCATCAGATACTTGGGTATTAACCTCACAGCCAAAATTGAAAGTCTATACAGTCACAACTATCCCCCCATGTATCGTAAATTAGAAACAGACCTGCGCAACTGGGCACAACATACCATTTCCTGGCTGGGAAAGATAAATGCCATCAAGATGACATTACTTCCTAGATTACTGTATCTATTTCGATCCCTCCCCATTCCCATTAGGAAAGACCACATCAAAACCTTCCAAAGTAAGCTTCTAAAGTTCGTTTGGGGCAAGGCAGGGTACAGATTGGCCCAAGGAATCCTTTATGCGCACAGGAAAAGAGGAGGCTTGGGTCTTCCTCATTTATATAAATATTATCAGGCAGCCAGGCTTGCCCAAATATCTATGGTTTATTCCAAATTTGAGAAGCCTGATTGGATCAGAATAGAAAAACACGCAGTTCCTCGCTTTACTCTAGACTTCTTTTTGTGGACCCCTCAGAAAAATAGACCCCCGATTCTCTCCCCTACGCTGTCCCCCTCCTTCGCCCTATGGGACTCCTTACGTTCTTCACCTTCACTTGTCTCTGCATACAAACCCTTGACCCACATATTTAACAACCCACAATTCCCCCCAGGTAACAACGTTCTGGCCTTTAAATGGTGGGTTGATAAAGGTCTATATAGAATAGGTCACTTCTTTACAGCTGCAGGACCGCTCACTCTTAAACAATGCATTAAAAGATTTGACCCCCCCAACTCTGAACTATTTCGGTTCCATCAAATTCACCACTTTCTGCAATCCCTATGTAAAGACAATTCCACCACGCCAGCATTCACGGATTACGAAATATGGTGCGGTCAGGCCATGGACCAGAGGGGGGGGATCTCCACGGTCTACACATCACTTACGGCTCCTATCTCCAAAACGTCCTTTATGGTCACCTGGGAAACTGACTTCAATTTTCTCTGGACCAAACAGAAATGGCATTCTGCATGTGCTAAATCATTCCGGGGAATTCTTAATACCACACTGATGGAAGCTGGCCTAAAAGTGATGACCAGATGGTACTACACGCCTTTCAGAATAGCCTCAATGTTTCCGGCTACCAGCCCCCTATGCTTCAGAGGGTGCTAACTTTTAGGTACAATGTCACATATATGGTGGGAATGCCCGAAGATTCGATCATTCTGGAAAAAAATCTTCAATATGATTGACAAATTGGTTGGCTCTTCTGTCCCCAAGTCCCCCTTGATAGCCCTCCTACATGAATACATCCCCCACATATCTAAGCCCTCTAATAGATTGGTACAGTTCGTGCTTTTAGGAGCTAAGTTCACGATTGCTAGGGTCTGGAAAAAACCAAGCATACCTCTCTCAATGGCTAAAAGGAAAATCTCATGGGTAATGTCTCAGGAAAAACTTACCAGTCTGTTACAGGACACATCTGAAAAATTTGAAGCCACCTGGGAACCGTGGGCCCGACTAATGGGGCTATCCAACTTCCCCTTCTTGTCATAAACAGGCTTCTTCATTTGGACGGGTAATGGTGCTCCTTTCCCTCTCTTTCTCTTCCCCCTTCTCTTTCCCATTCTATATCTTGCTCTACTTTTCTATTTCCTTTTTATATCTGTTATTCCATTACGGACAAAATTTAGGTCAGTTTATCTTAAGGACGATGTCGAGATACAAATGCTCCTGATTGGCTCGGGTTAAAATAACCGGTTCTCAGGCGGAGGATCAAGCAGAGTTTGGTCTGATGCCTGACACACAGGCATGGTTGTCTTGTCCTTGGAGTTTGTGATGCTCTGCATTGCTGGTGGGGTTTGGCACCAGCCCTCTCTGACACAGTGTGATCCCCCTGGGGGTGTCGGAGAGTGCTGGGGCTGAAACTAAACTGCTCATTCTCCTTTCCCAGCCTACTGGCTTCCAGTCAAGATTTAAACCTAGACCTTGATGCCTACTATAAGTACACAGCGTGATCACTCTTCACAGGGACTAGTTTTTGTATCTTCTTTATTGTCACCTTATGTTTGTCAATTTGTTTGGGTTTCTATATTTTTGATTATACCTCTGTTTATTCTAAAATAAAAACTTGGGGTAAGTAAAATCAACTAATTACCAAATTCAGGAGACTGGTAATATAGCTACCCTAAGTGCAATACAACGTTAGACATTAACGATATTGGAGCTTGAAAAATACGGCATACTATAACCAGTCAAAACTAAAAAGTCCAAATGCTGGTACAGCAAACATTCAAAGGGTGTAGAAATTGACAAAATAAAATATCAGGCAATCTCTGAATGTTCATATATATTCTGATATTGAAATGAATGTTCATATAAATTCTGCCATTGAAATAACTCCCGGGATTGTGCCTTCACCGTCTAGGGATAAGGGGATTAGGGGATTCTTACCCCAAGGCGTGGATCCACACGCCAGCGGCGGTGAATCAAACAGGCATATATGGAAATTCAATGGGCATGGATCGGGTTCCAGGGGCACTGTGCTCCAAATCCTTCTTGGAAAAATGGAAAAATAGGAGACCTGAAAGCAGTTCACCGACCTCGATCCTCCAAATGATGGATTTAGTAGGAATGTAAAAAAGAAAGAAACCTCCACATGGTGTAAATCCCCCCCAAAAATTTGAAGTTTTATTGAAATAAAGGAATCCAACATCCAAACAAATGGATAAAAATGGGTTCAATAAAACAAGTAAAAGAGCACAGTGGAGGTGGCTTAGCAGGCACAGTAACCCTACACATTTCGTCTGCAAAGACTACAACTGGGGTATGCAGGTGCCAGCCACTACTGTGCTTATATAGTAAAATATTTTTGTAAAATGAACATCACCTAATGTGGCCATTCTGAAGTTTCACTTCCTGTAGAGGTCAGCGTGCGCTCCAGACCTCCTTTTAAACAGCCAATGAAAAGGTAGGCTGAGGGTTAAGTCGATGCAGAGAAGCACCAAACATTATGGACCTCACCTTCATCCACCAATAGGCGTCCAACTCGCCAATCATGTGGCAAAGGCATCCTATGTCAAAGACGTCGGATGGACGTAGTGCGAGGGCAGCATCCAGCTTATCCAAGCCTCGTACTCACTAGCCAATGGAGGAGTCAGGATGTGAAGTGCATCACAAGCAATTCCCCGGGGGAGGGGCCAAGGGACACAAGAGCTAATAGGGGGCTGAAACATCAGAAACATCATGCCTGGATGGCACAGGGTATATACAGACGAGGAACCGGAGGGGGCGTGGTACGCAAATGCATTACAACACTCGTCCTGTATTCAACACTTATATGTGGATGGTGCAGAGTGCTGGATATACCCAAACAGGAACCCGAAAGAGCCGTGGAATGCAAAAGCATTCCAACAATCATCCAGATAATTAATGGCTGTAAGAATTCATAATAAAATAGGAAAGAAAATTGTCAACATATAATATGGCTAAAATAAATCAAAAATGATATCAAAAACTATAAACTTGATACCAAATATTGAAACTTCAGCATGACCACATGACTGGACAATACAGAAGAAAAATAGATACATATATACAAATATAACTATGGCAGAAGGATTTGGAATGGTAACAAACAAATAAACATCAACTAGTCTAATTTGGGGTGAGGATAGTACCTTCATTGCTAAGTGATGAGTGGGACTCATGTGACAGGCCATATATCCCAAAATGTAAATATACTGGATCGCATATACATCAAGGGCTGGCCTGCAGAGACCTCACATCATCAGGCTCAGCAATAGTCATCCCCAAATATTGAGGTCTAGTTGTCATAAAAGATCAAATATAACATATATAGGAAAACCAGAACTACCAAGTAAACCCTAAAATAAAGCCGTAATAGCAGAGGCTAACAAAGAACACATGGTATACAATTATGTACAAATAACAATACGTCTGGATGGTGGAAAAAAAACAGAGATGTGTTGTTTAAAACAGCCTCCAATTAGGGGAGTGGGCGGAAAGTTCTCTCAAGCTTGGTTAATAAAAGCATTGATATGATATCCCAATCTATGTTTAACCCATATGGAGTATAACATTTAAGCTGATGTATCCAGAAGATCTCAAGCTTGGAGACACCTCTCAGACAAGATTTACCCCTCCAGTATGGGATGGATTTGTCTATGACTTGAAACATAGTACCAGAAGGATTTTTATTGTGATAATGTAAGTAGTGTCTAGGCACATTATGATTGATTCGGCCCTTTTTAATACTTGCTATATGCTCATTCACGCTTGTGGAGAAGGTACGTATAGTTCGTCCCATGTACTGCTTCCCCCAAGGTCAGGTAATCAGATACACAACATAGCGAGTAGCACATGTTGTAAAATGTTTCATGTGATATTCACGAAATGTACTGGTGGACCTGAATGTTTCTCTATATATGTATTTATATACTCACAAACCATGACATCAAATGGGCATAACAAAGTCCAGAAAGTGAGACGAATTCCCAAAAGAGCTAATGCGTTTGGAGAGGGGGGGTCCACTCTTCCTCAGAGCTATTGCCTGTTGCAGTGGCAAGGATATTCCAGGGGATAGGGAAAGGTAATCATGGAAAGTCTGTCTGCTCTCTGCTCAATAAGGTGGCACAGTGGTGTAGTGGTTAGCACTCTCACCTAGCAGTAAGAAGGGTTGCTGGTTCGAATCCCAACCACGACACTACCTGCCTGGAGTTTGCATGTTCTCCCTGTGCCTGCGTGGGTTTCCTCCAGGTACTCCAGTTTCCTCCCACAATCCAAAGACATGCAGGTAGGTTAATTGGCTTCTGTCCAAAAAAAATTGGCCCTATTATATGAATGGGGACCTTGGATTGTGGGCTCCTTGAGGGTAGGGACCGATGTGAGTGTGCAATGTACAGGGATAGGGACAATTGTAGACACTCACTCAGGATGGACTGGTGTCTTTATTCAACCTTACTAACTATGAAACTATGAAGCAGTGGGGGAAGTGGCGACACAAACATATCTGTGTGTAGTTTTTTATCTTACTAAAAAAAGGTAGGAGGATTGCTCAGAGCTGGATTAATTCTTCATGGCAAGACTGGGCACAGATGACGTGACATCCTCTACTGTACCAGGTAGAAGTCTTCATTAAAAAAAAAAATAAAAAAATTCAGGTTTACATCCACTTTAAGCTGGAAAAATGAATCCTTAATCAGCGGACAACAGAATTACTGTATGAGAGTTCAGGGCAGATTACTTTTAAGTGGACCTGAATGCAAATTTCTGGTCTTCATTTCTGCAAGAAAAACCTGTATTAATGATTACTTTGTTCTTGTTGACTGCTACAGATTACGTTAAATATTTATGACACAAGCAAGACGAATTTGGTAGCTGTCACTGAGATAATGATATTTAACACACATAACAACTTTGGAATAAAAGCAAAAGAGCTAAAACGTTTAGCTGTGATACTAAGTTTAAGAAAAATTACTGTGATTTCTGCCAAAGTAAAAGTTAGCGTTGTATTTACTAGAAATTGAAAGCTGTATTGACATGATTTAACTTTATATTACCCTAGCTCATTGCTATCACACAATATGTTCAGATTCAATTTTTCTATATATGGCATAAAGTCAAAAGGTAATACACATTTTAAAGCAAGCTTGATGCAGGGCTCTATGTTAAAATTTCAATACATAAAAAAATCTTTAGAAACATGTGTGCATATTCTGTTTTAAAAATTAAAGAAACAAGTCTTTTGTAGCCAGAGCCAAAATGTTTGGCTCTTACTGATTTATTCCAGGAGTGGATTAAGAAGAAAGAAAAACCGCTGGTTTTGCAAACATCACAGAAAAATACCCTAAAGGCTGCCTTAACAAGGCAGTACAATTCATTTGTAAGTTATAGTGTTTCATACCAACCATTAAGAAGTATAGTGTTATTTATCTCTCTGCATTAATTTTATATTTGTTCATATATAGGTTGCTTTAGATTGCATGCATCAATGCTAAACACTTTTTTGTCCAAAAATGACTCCTACCATTATAATTTCAGATTTCAGATTGTTTTGTTAAACTCATTGGCAGGGAATTTTCTAGCCCTGGAGCAGCTGTTCAGGGCCCTATTAGGCTGAGGATCCCAGGTTCTGAGGGAGTTTGGAGAATGACAGAAGTACTTACTGCTTATTATCACTGGTCGATTACAGTTTTTTTTTTTTTTTAGCAGCACTAAAATCCACTGTGTACACAACTATGTTGCAATGTGCACATACTGTCGTGCATAGAGTTGAATTAAGTGTTCATTTTAAATAAAATTAAATAAGCAAAAACTACAATTGCACATGCACAACACAAACCAGTGTACATGAGTTATGCTCACCATCATGTGCCTGCACTGGTGGGAATAGATTCCAAGAGAGAAGAAGTGGTATAATTTACACACTCTGATGGGAATCACGCTTATCTCTCTGTACTGAGTTTTAACCAATTGTATCCCCTTTGTAGCATTCTTCTCTTCACCTCTCCACCATCCTCCTCCATGTACTATGCCTTTCCTCCTCTTCCATTATCAATCTTTACTGCTTCTTTTATCCACATGCATTGCTCTTCTTCAATTTCTTTCTTATTTTGTTCCCCAGCACTGTCTCTAACCTCAATATCTAGGGTTCGTGGTAACACCTTAAAATCCATACCAGACCTAAAGGGAAATTGTGTGTGACACCATTGCATTATTTTATGGCGTTGCCCTTTGAGTCCTTTAAGATAAATGTCTGGTATGCATTTTAGGTGGAGCACCACATTTATGTGACATTTTAGAAAGAAAAGAAATAGGCAAAAAATGCCCTTGATTTAAATTTCCATACTAGCTCCTTTTTTATTTCAAAGAAAACCAAGCAGGCAGGAAATGTATTGTAAATGCAATTTAATAACTCTAAATGTAATTTTTGCATTAGTATGTTGTAAACATTGTACAGGTTCACCGATTCATAGGCAGGTTCAGGGCATCCCCCAAGTAT